>SJYA01005359.1:0-26556 GCA_006410615.1 Neotragus moschatus
ATGATGCTGAACCCCAGCATGCAAGATTTTAAGTATGAGCTTAACAGAATAGGAGATAAGTGAAATTATCTGATGACTAGGGCATTCTTTAGTACTACCTTTCTTGGGAATTGGGATGAGGATTGAACTTTCCCAATCCTATGGCCACTGCTGAGTCTTCCAGATTTGCTGACATAGTAAATACAACACCTTGATGGCATCATCCCTTAGAGTTCTCAATAACTCTACCAGAATTCTATTGTGCTCACTAGCTTTATAAACAGTGAAGTTTCCTAAGAACCACTTGGCTTCACACTCCAGAATGTCTGGCTCTGGGTGGCTGACAACTCCATCATAGTAATCTGGCTCATTAAGATCTTTTTTTGTACAGTTCTCCCATGTATTCCATCTCTTTCTGATCTCTTTGGCATCTACTAGGTCTCTACAATTTTTGTTCTTTATTGTGCCCAGCTTTTGGTGAAATATTTCCTTGATATTTCCAATTTTTCTGAAGAGATATCTGTAGTCTTTCCTTTTCTGCTGTTTTCTTCTAGTTTTATGCACTGTTTATTGAAGAAGGCCTTCTTGTCTCTCCTTGGTATTCTTTGAAACTTTGAATTTAGTCAGATGTACCTTTCACTTTTCCCCTTGCTTTTTACCTATTTTCTTTCTTCAGCTATTAGTAAAGCCTCCTCAAATAACCGCTTTGCCATCTTGTTTTCATTTTCTTTGGGATTGTTTTGTTCACTGCCTCCTGTACAATGTTATGGACCTCTGTCAATAGTTGTTCTGGACCCTGTTTACTAGATCTAATCCCTTGAATCTATTTGTTATCTCTACTGCATATTCATAGGGGATTTGATTCAAGTCGTACCTGGCTGGCTTAGTGCTTTTCATTGTTTTCATTAGTTTAAGCCTGAATTTTGCTGTGAGAAGCTGACAATCTGAGCCACAGTCAGCTCCAGATCTTGTTTTTACTGACTATAAACAAAATTTCCATCTTTGACTAGAAAGAATGTAATCAATTTGATTTTAGTTACTCAGACTCACGTCCATCACTGACTCAATGGATGTGTCTGAGTGAACTCCAGGAGTTGGTGATGGACAGAGAGGCCTGGTGTGCTGNTTGAACTTTCCCAATCCTATGGCCACTGCTGAGTCTTCCAGATTTGCTGACATAGTAAATACAACACCTTGATGACATCATCCCTTAGAGTTCTCAATAACTCTACCAGAATTCTATTGTGCTCACTAGCTTTATAAACAGTGAAGTTTCCTAAGAACCACTTGGCTTCACACTCCAGAATGTCTGGCTCTGGGTGGCTGACAACTCCATCATAGTAATCTGGCTCATTAAGATCTTTTTTTGTACAGTTCTCCCATGTATTCCATCTCTTTCTGATCTCTTTGGCATCTACTAGGTCTCTACAATTTTTGTTCTTTATTGTGCCCAGCTTTTGGTGAAATATTTCCTTGATATTTCCAATTTTTCTGAAGAGATATCTGTAGTCTTTCCTTTTCTGCTGTTTTCTTCTAGTTTTATGCACTGTTTATTGAAGAAGGCCTTCTTGTCTCTCCTTGGTATTCTTTGAAACTTTGAATTTAGTCAGATGTACCTTTCACTTTTCCCCTTGCTTTTTACCTATTTTCTTTCTTCAGCTATTAGTAAAGCCTCCTCAAATAACCGCTTTGCCATCTTGTTTTCATTTTCTTTGGGATTGTTTTGTTCACTGCCTCCTGTACAATGTTATGGACCTCTGTCAATAGTTGTTCTGGACCCTGTTTACTAGATCTAATCCCTTGAATCTATTTGTTATCTCTACTGCATATTCATAGGGGATTTGATTCAAGTCGTACCTGGCTGGCTTAGTGCTTTTCATTGTTTTCATTAGTTTAAGCCTGAATTTTGCTGTGAGAAGCTGACAATCTGAGCCACAGTCAGCTCCAGATCTTGTTTTTACTGACTATAAACAAAATTTCCATCTTTGACTAGAAAGAATGTAATCAATTTGATTTTAGTTACTCAGACTCACGTCCATCACTGACTCAATGGATGTGTCTGAGTGAACTCCAGGAGTTGGTGATGGACAGAGAGGCCTGGTGTGCTGCGAGTCATGGGGTGGCAAAGAGTCAGACATGACTGAACGACTGAACTGAACTGAACTGAACTGAACTGGATGACCATTTGGTGATGCCCATGTGTAAAGTCATCTCTTGTGTTGTTGAAAAATGGTGTTAGCTGTAATCAGTGCATTCTCTTGGAAGAATTCAGTTCGGCTTTACCCTGCTTCATTTTGTTCTCCAAGGTCAAAGCCAAAGTCGCTTAGTCGTATCTGACTTTTTGCGACCCCATGACTCATAAAATCCATGGAATTCTACAGGCCAGAATACTGGAGTGGGTAGCCTTTCCCTTCTCCAGGGGATCTTCCCAACCCTGGAATCAAACCCAGGTCTCCTGCATTGAAGGCAGATTCTTTACCAACTGAAATATCAGGGAAGTCCCTCCAAGGTCAAACTCACCTGTTACTCCAGGTATCTCTTGACTTCCTACTTTTGCATTCCAATCTCCAATGATGAATAGAACATCGTTTTTTTTTTTTGGTGTTAGTTCTAGGAGGTCTTCTAGATCTTCATAGAACTGATTAACTTCAGCTTCTTTGAATTGGTGGTAGGAACATAGACTTACATACCTGTGATGTTGAAAGGCTTGCCTTGGAAATGAACTGAGATTATTCTGTCATTTTTGAGCTTGTACCAAAGTACTGCATTTCAGACTCTTGTGTTGCTTCTGAAGGCTAACCATTTCTTCTATGGGATTCTTGCCCACAATAGCAGATACAGTGGTCATCTGTATTAAGTTCACCCATTCCCATACATTTTAGTCCACTGATTTCTAAGATGTCAATGTTTATTCTTACCATCCCTACTTGACCTCATCCAATTTACCTTGATTCATGGACCTAACATTCCAGGTATCTATGCAATACTGTTCTTTGCAGCATTAGGTTTTACTTTCATCATCAGACACATCCACAACTGGAGCATTATTTCTTCTTTGGCCAAGTTGCTTCATTATTTCTTGGGCTTTTAGTAGTTGTTCTCTGCTCTTCCCCAGTAGCATATTGGATACCTTCTGACCTGGGGGACTCATCTTTCAGTGTGATATATTTTTCTCCTTTTATACAGTTCATGAGGTCCTCACAGCACTTATACTAGGGTAGTTTGCCATTCCCTCCTCCAGTGGATCATGTTTTGTCAAATCTTCACTATGGTTCATTCATCTTGGGTGATCTTTCAAGGCATAGGTCATAGCTTCATTGAGGTACACAAGCCCCTTTGCCATGACAAGACAGTGATCCATGAAGGGGAATGTATAGTACAGGAAACTATGTTCAATATCCTGTGATGAACTATAATTAAAAGAATCTGAGAACATATATATGTATGACTGAGTTACTTTGCTGTGCAGCAGAAATTAAATACATTGTAAGTCAATATACTTCAGTAATATTTTTTGAAAAGACTACAGCTTGTGGTAAACCTATAATATTTCATTATAAAATATAATTTTGAACAACATTCAATATGGTGTTTCCTTAAAATGTGAACTCATATCCTATTTTTATGAGGATAAAAATAGAAGATGAAGTAAAGAAGTGCTTTCATAATCACCAAGTGAGAAAAATATTGTATTACAAATAGTAGAGAGGTACATAATAATGACCATTGAAGGTATTTTTAAATTTTGAAATTAATTTTTAAATATAAATTTGTTTTAATTGGAGGTTAATTACTTTACAATATTGTATTGTTTTACATAACATGAATCCACCACAGGTATACACGTGTTCCCCATCCTGAACCCCCCTCCCTTTTCCCTCCCTGTACCATCCCTCTGGGTCGTCTCAGTGCACCATATAATTCCCAATGACAAAGAATGCTACAACAAGAGTGTCAATTAAATGCACTTTAATTTTCTTTTATAAAATACCAAACAGATTATAGGATAAAACAAGGTAGAAGGTAGCAGTATCACAACATTTTATTTTCTAGAGTACTTAATTATTAGTTAACTTATTTTAAGCATACTCTTTAGAGTTTTCAATCTAATATGATTTGATTGAACTTGATATTTGATTTTTAAGGCAGCTTCTATAAATGAAGTAGTTGAATGAACATCTGATATTGAGAGTAGATAGCTTAAGCTACTATATATTCAGATATGTATGTATTTTTTATGAATTTAGAAAAATTAAATATATTTATCTTTGTATTGATTAGAATTCTTGAAAATAAAATATAAATAATTAATCTCAGGGAGGAAACATATGTCAGAGATGGAAAAAGAATGACGACACAAAGTAGCAAGACAATGTACAAATATGTTGGATATATTACATTATATAAACTGACAAGAAGTGATAAAACTCCTGTCTTACCTAAATTGGTTATAAAATACTACAACTCATAGACATATTAAAGACATTTTAAAATGCAGTTTATTCTTTTTTCTCTTCTTGTGTTAATATACTAAATGGTTTCTTTTTGTCTGCAATATCTTAACCATTTTCAATTCAAGAGACATCCTGCATAAATTTTTCTGAGAGGTGGGGTCTATGAGTCTGTTTTCCCCAGGGTAGGAGAGTCAATCATCCTGTCTCCTCAAATGAGTCATAACTTAATGGTACAAAGAACTGTGTGTGCTGGGGTCAACTCAAAGATGTGAGGCTATAAATTCTTAGCAATAACAAAATTATTATGGGATTGTAGCTATACTTATTGGAGAAGGAAATGGCAACCCACTCCAGTGTTATTGCCTGGAGAATCTCAGGGACAGGGGAACCTGGTGGACTGCCATCTGTGGGGTTGCACAGAGTCGGACACGACTGAAGCGACTTAGCAGTAGTAGCAGCTATACTTAAGAGGATCAACTAGCAGTCAATGTGAGGTCCCTCTCTGGAAATATCTATGAATGATCTGAGATTCTACTTAGTAGCATGTTAACAAGTTATCCTGTCACAGTTTTGTGGACATCACTAGAAGATGTAAGACTTCTGCATCAGAGAAACAGGACAGTTTGTTGCCCAGAGCAACAGGCAGCTTATTGCTCACAGCTATAGAAGTCAAAGTATTAGTATTTTTGCACCAATTTCTTGAGTACTATTTCTGACAGGGCTAAGGGAAGAGTGCTGGTTAATATATGCACATTTAGTGAGATGTGTGGAAGGAAGAGGGCTTTGGACTTTGAATTTTTATGGGCACTAAGCATATCCCTGACAGCTCAGTTGACCAATACAATATTGTAAAGTAATTAGCCTCCAATTAAAATAAATAAATTTATATTAAAAAAAATTAAAAAGAATCTGCCTGCAATTCAAGAGACCCAGGTTCCATTCCTGGGTCAGGAAGATTTGCTGGAGAAGAGATACCACTCCAGTATGCTTGAGCTTTCCTTATGGCTCAGCTGATAAAGAATCTGCCTGCAATGCAGAAGACCTGGGTTTGATCCCTGGGTTGGGAAGATCTCCTGGAGAAGGGAAAGGCTGCTCACTCCGGTATTCTGGCCTGGAGAATTCCATGGACTAAAGTCCATGGGGTCACAAAGAGTTGGACTCAAGTGAGCAACTTTCACTTTTACTTTACTTTCAAGCATATCTGCTGTTTGCTCCATAAGGAAGGACTATTCAACTCTGTCTCTTACGGTGGTTTACTGTATAAGCATTCTTGAATAAAGATTAGTCAGTGCCTTGCTCACAGATCTACAAAAATTTGATAAACCCATAGAAAGTTTCTTATCTCCCAGTACTCATGGACGATGAGTCATTCCATGTTATAAGATCCATGCCTCAGAATTTTATAGTATTAGGATATAACAATAAAAAAAAATTTAATCTGGAATGTTCTTATGATTTTGTATTAATGTTACCATTTTTCAGTAGAAAATAGTTATGTTGTAACATAAATATATATTAAATAAATACATGTATATTATAAATATACATGTTGTAACATAAAAAATATAAAATGTATTCCATCTACTGACCTATCATCAAGATGAAAAATTATTTGTGATATGTTTAGAGTATAAAATTCTATACCTCTCAACAAAGATTTTCACATACACAATTTTTAGTCATTCTATGGCTATTCTGCTGTGGCTCAGATGGTAAAATTTTCGCCTGCAATGCAGGAGACCTGACTTGGATCCCTAGATTGAGAAGGTCCCCTGGATAAGGGAATAGCAAGCCATTCCAGTATTCTTGCCTGAGAAATCCCATGGACAGAGGAGCCTGGTGGACTATAGTCCCAGATTGCAGAATCAGACAAGCTGCTTTTGCTTAGTCGCTTCAGTCTTGTCTGACTCTTAGTGATCCCATGGACTACGGCGCACCAGGCTCCTTCGTCCCTGGGATTCTCCAGGCAAGAACATTAGGATGGGTTGTCATTTCCTTCTCCAATGCATGAAAGTGAAAAGTGAAAGTGAGGTCGCTCAGTCGTGTCTGAGTTTTAGCAATCCCATGGACTGCAGCCTACCAGGCTCCTCCGTCCATGGGATTTTCCAGGGAAGAGTACTGGAGTGGCTTGCCATTGCCTTCTCCGGAGTTAGACAAGATGAAGTGTCTAACACCTTTGCTTGTTTATGGCTATTAAAGATAGTAACAATTAAAGGGCAAATATAACTTCTATTTCAAAGACTAATCATTAATTAATTTATATCCTATGTTTTAGTAAGAGGTTTCTAATATTTAGAAGAAGAAAATGTCACTGGTGTTCAATGATAGGTTTTAACAAACACATGTACTTGTTGAAAATTATCTCCACATTCACTTGACATTCTGTTTTACAATATACACATTTATTTTTAAGATTATATACACAATTATTTCTTAAATTATTTTCCCCCTGCATGATGCCATATCTAGACTATTTTCCCCCATTTTCATGAATGATAATGACAATGGCATTAGTAGCAGATACACAAGTGAGTTTGAAAATACATAATCTAACCTTTTCTTTAATGGGATCACCTTGGGCTGCCAACCTTCACCATGCAACATAACAGTTCTTCTGATAGTTGACTTCAATCAATCATTTGTGCTTGCCTGATTCAGCAGGGCTGAATTGCTCTGAGCCTTTCTCTCAAAGAGCACTAAATTGGTTGGTAATGTTTGTCATACCCTATAGGACCTCTGAGGAAATCTCATGAAACTGTGAGTAAAACAGAGCAACGACGCATGTGAGGCCTAACTTAAATGTGTGTTTAAAACTATGCAGTAGCCCACAATAAACACTTCAAGTTGAGTATTAGAAATTTAGAATGAATGTCCTAGACACCGACGTTTAAAAAAGAAAATCTAATGGCATTTTACATGCTACTATGACCATCTGATGTTGCTCTTATTAAACTTATAATAAAATCATATTAAAAATGTTTTCTAATACCTAAAATTAAAGAAAACATAGAAATATTGAATTAAATATACCATTTTATTTATCTTTAACTACTTGGACAAAATGTTTTTAGAAAACTATAGATTTGAAAGCCAAACTATAAAGACTTGAAGGGGCTTTATAAAATTATTGATGATATCAGAGTTGAGTCATAGTTCAGTTCAGTTCAGTTCAGTCACTCCGTTGTGTCTGACCCTTTGCGACTCCATGAACTGCAGCACACCAGGCCTCCCTGTCCATCACCAACTCCCGGAGTCCAACCAAACCCATGTTCACTGAGTCAGCGATGCCATCCAACCATCTCATCCTCTGTCATCCTCTTCTCCTCTTGCCTTCAATCTTTCCCAGCTTCAGGGTCTTTTCAAATGAGTCATGTCTTCACATCAGTTGGCCAAAGTATTGGAGCTTCAACATCAGTCCTTCCAATGAACACCCAGGACTGATCTTTAGGATGGACTGGTTGGATCTCCTTGAAGTCCAAAGGACTCTCAAGAGTCTTCTCCAACATTACAGTTCAAAAGCATAAATTCTTTGGCGCTCAACTTTATAGTCCAACTCTCAGATCCATACATGATCACTGGAAAAACCATAGCCTTGACTAGACGGACATTTGTTGGCAAAGTAATATCTCTGCTTTTTTAATATGCTGTCTAGGTTGGTCATAACTTTTCTTCCAAGCAGTAAGTGTCTTTTAATTTCATGATTGCAATCACCATCTGCAATGATTTTGGAGCCCAGAAAAATAAACTCAGCCACTGTTTCCACTGTTTCTCCATCTATTTCACATGAAGTGATGGGACCAGATGCCATGATCTTCATTTTCTGAATGTTGAGCTTTAAGCCAACGTTTTCACTCTCCTCTTTCACTTTCATCAAGAGGCCTTTTAGTTCCTCTTCACTTTCTGCCATATGGGTGATGTCATCTGCATATCTAAGGTTATTGATATTTCTCCCAGCAACCTTGATTCCAGCTTGTGCTTCTTCCAGCCCAGCATTTCTCATGATGTACTCTGCATATAGGTTAAATAATCAGGGTGACAATATACAGCCTTGATATACTCCTTTTGCTATTTGGGATGTGAAATCAAGTGAACCTTAGAAAGCATCACTAAGAAACAAAGCTAGTGGAGGTGATGAAATTCCAGTTGAGCTATTTCAAATCCTGAAAGATGATGGTGTGAAAGTGCTGCACTCAATATGCCAGCAAATGTGGAAAACTCAAATGGATGGTGCCACTGGCTGAACTCCATGTACAGGAAAGGCATGGGCTGTGCTTCATGGTCAAGATAAGTCCTTATGTTGTGCTCTGCAATCAGTCAGGGCATCAGGCTGTGCCTAATTTGGACAGAGCTGTAGGCTGAGATTTCCATTCAGGTAAGTCATTGGCTCTGTCTCAGTGTTGGTCATTGGACCTTGTTGCTCAAAGTTGCTGGCCAGGCTGTCTTATTAAGTGGCGCTTTTCTAGCTGTGCCCTACAGTTCGCTGAATCTGGAGACCTTAGCTCTGCAGTTGGTCTATGTCACTGGTTGGACTTTCCTGTTGGGTAGAGCCTCAGGCTAGACTCTACAAGTGGACAGGGTCACAGCTGAGCTCCTTGCCTGGATAAGATTTCAGACTATGTTCAGGAATTAGGCAGGACCATAGGTGAGCTGTGCTGCTGGATGAGGTTGTAGACTGGGCTTTGTGGTTGGATGCTGCTCTAGGCTGGCTCCAAGGCTGCTTGGGGTCATTGTTCAGTCTACCTAGTACCTGTCTAAAGGTTATGAGCTCAACAGTTGGCCAGAGATACTGGCTTAAGTCCCTCCCTAGACAGGCCATAGCGATGTTCTCTGCAGCTGTTGGTCATCTATGGCCCAGTTTCCATCAGCAGTGAGACTGGAGCCTGTGCTTAGCAATTGGGTGGCACTGCTAATTTGCTCCCTTGCTTGAGTAAGACCACAGAGTAGTCTCCATGACCAGCATGGCCTGTTGACTAGGAAGTCAAATCAGACAGAACTACCAACCAATCTTTTTGGCTTTATAGGGCCACTGGATCAGCTCTGAAGATGGTCAGAGCTACAGCTGGAATCTCTGTGAGGGTGACACTGCAAGCAGGAACAGGATTCACTGAAATATGAGGGATGGTTGCTGTAAACTCTGTCCTTCTTCAGTCCCCCAGTGTTTTTAGTTTTTCCCAGTGATTCCTGTGAGGTAAGACCTGTATGGGCCTCTGGGGAAATGTTCTATGCTGAGGAAGTAGATATCCACCTTGGGTTCTCTTTTATTTTCCCATTGGTGAAGCTGTAGGTCTGGTGGGCCTGCTTGGTACAGCACCATGTCATTCTGGGGGAGATGTGATGAGATCATTGAAGAAATTTTCCTCTTGTATGGTTCAGTTCAGTTCAGTCGCTCAGTTGTGTCCGACTCTTTGTGACCCCATGAATTGCAACACGCCAGGCTTCCAAGTCTATTATCATCTCCCGGAGTTCACTCAGACTCACGTCCATTGAGTCCGTGATGTCATCCAGCCATCTGCTCCTTGGTCGTCCCCTTCTCCTCCTGCCCCCAATCCCTATCAGCATCAGGGTCTTTTCCAATGAGTCAGTACTTTGCCTGAGGTGGCCAAAGTACTGGAGCTTCAGCTTTAGCATCATTCCTTCCAAAGAAATTCCAGGGTTGATCTCCTTCAGAATGGACTGATTGGATCTGCTTGCAGTCCAAGGGACTCTCAAGAGTCTTCTCCAACACCACAGTTCAAAAGCATCAATTCTTTCACACTCAGCCTTCTTCACAGTCCAACTCTCACATCCATACATAACCACAGGAAAAACCATAGCCTTGACTAGATGGACCTTAGTCAGCAAAGTAATATCTCTGCTTTTGAATATGCTGTATAGGTTGGTCATAACTTTTCTTCCAAGGAGTAAGTGTCTTTTAATTTCATGGCTGCAATCACCATCTGCAGGGGTTTTGGAGCCCCCAAAAATAAAGTCTGACACTATTTCTACTGTTTGCCCATGTATTTCCCATGAAGTAATGGGAACAGATGCCATGATCTTTGTTTTCTGAATCTTGAGCTTTAAGCCAACGTCTTCACTCTCCTCTTTCACTTTCATCAAGAGGCACTTCAGTTCTTCTTCACTTTCTGCCATAAGGGTGGTGTCATCTGCATATCTGAAGTGATTGATATTTCTCTTGGCAATCTTGATTCCAACTTGTGTTTCTTCCAGTCCAGCGTTTTGCATGATATACTCTGCATAGAAGTTAAATAAGCAGGGTGACAATATACAGCCTTGACATACTCCTTTTCCTATCTGGAGCCAATCTTTTGTTCCATGTCCAGTTCTAACTGTTGCTTCCTGGCCTGCATACAGATTTCTCAAGAGGCAGGTCAGGTAGTCTGGTATTCCCATCTCTTTCAGAATTTTCCACAGTTTATTGTGATCCACACAGTCAAAGGCTTTGGTATAGTCAATCAAGCAGAAATAGATGTTTTTCTGGAACTCTCTTGCTTTTTCCATTATCCANTTTCTCAAGAGGCAGGTCAGGTGGTCTGGTATTCCCATCTCTTTCAGAATTTTCCACAGTTTATTGTGATCCACACAGTCAAAGGCTTTGGCATAGTCAATAAAGCAGAAATAGATGTTTTTCTGGAACTCTCTTGCTTTTTCCATGATCCAGCGGATGTTGGCAATTTGATCTCTGGTTCCTGTGCCTTTTCTAAAACCAGCTTGAACATCAGGGAGTTCATGGTTCACATATTGCTGAAGTCTGGCTTGGAGAATTTTGAGCATTACTTCACTAGCGTGTGAGGTGAGTGCAATTGTGTGGTAGTTTGAGCATTCTTTTGCATTGCCTTTCTTTGGAATTGGAATGAAAACTGACTTTTCCAGTCCTGTGGCCACTGCTGAGTTTTCCAAATTTGCTGGCACATTGAGTGCATCACTTTCACAGCATCATCTTTCAGGTTTTGAAACAGCTCAACTGGAATTCCATCACCTCCACTAGCTTTATTCATAGTGTTGCTTTCTAAGGCCCAATTGACTTCACATTCCAAGATGTCTGGCTCTAGATTAGCGATCACATCATCATGATTATCTGGGTCATGAAGATCTTTTTTGTGCAATTCTTCCATATATTCTTGCCACCTCTTCTTAATATCTTCTGCTTCTGTTAGGTCCAGACTATTTGTCCTTTATCGAGCCCATCTTTGCATGAAATGTTCCCTTGGTATCTCTAATTTCCTCTTGTACTTCTATTGAATTGAGGTCCTTCTCAGTCTTTGTGGTTAAGGACAGTGCTTCAGATTATTCTCAGGTTCTGAGATTTTCACAGTGTTGTCTTATCTGCGGTTGTTGTTAGTTGATTTTGTGAGTAGAACTGAAGTCAGGAATAACCTATGTCACCATCTTGATAATGTCACTCCTCCACTGATTTTTTTCTAAGCTTGAGGCCATAGAATGATTTAAAGAACATAGCTAGAATTATGATTCCTAAGTTTAGGCTGACAAGCTTTTACTTTAAGATGCAGTATTGATTTTCAAAGATTATTAGAATTTTAGGACCTGGAATTATATCCTTTTCCTCTGCTTACCAGTACATCTCTATACCAAATTTTCTTCTAAGATCAGTTTCATTTATTTCTCCTTTGAACCTCAAATTCTGACTGATATCTGTTATTTGTCAAGATCAAAATGATCCTATGCATTTTGCTGTACTGTAACCTTAAGGGATGTCTGTGAAGAAACAAATTAAAATTTTCTGCTCATCAAACCCCTAGGGTAAAATGAATTGCTTTAGTTCATTTTCTGGAAAGGGAAGGCAAAGGAGACAATTTATTTGTATTCACTTTAACCTCTTCTGGCTGTTGACACTGGAACTGGCTAATGGCAAACTATTAAGAACTATTAAATTCTCATTAGTGATGCCCCTGGACCAGAGCCATGTTGTACAGGACATCACTAAATAGTAAATGTTTAAGTATATTTATGAAAAGAAGAGAAAGGCATATCTGCATTATTTAGAAGAAAAAAAAAAAAAGAAGAGTAGAACTGAACTGGTTATCAAAACCAGGTCAGAGGCTACTTATGATTTCAGTTCCATGTAACTTTACCTTCTCATTTCTTGACATCTAATTGTTTCTGGCAATGCCATGGCTAGAAGAATAAAGTGCTTTCAGAAATGTGAGCAGCTCAGAATCATTATTAACCTCAGACTATCTACACAATTAATAATTCAATGTAATTTTATCTATACTAGTTTTCAGAATGCCTTGTTACAAGATAAGGTAATATTAATTTGATTTCCAGGGGGCAATCTCTATAAAATAATACAACTCGTATATCAATTAATTTATTCTTAGTTTTGAGGTCTCCATGCTTACTGCAATGTGACATGCCAATTATTAATGATTTAAATTTGAAAGAAATCTTATGTATTATTGACATATTAAGGTGCAGTAAAACAAGCACAGCAACACAATTGGCATGTGATGGCATTAAAAATATCTATAAAATATGTGTAAAGAGCAGATCTAAATTTTGTTAGCTCTCCTTTCTTAAGTACTCACATAGAAGCCACTCACTTGACTGTTTTAAGCAAATTAAATTTATTACTTTTGGAAATTGAAATTTGTTTTTATGTTTCCTTTAGATTACTCATTATTTTCTCCATATTTAGAATAGTCTGTCTATCTGATCTGTGAGGAAAAACTAATTAACATGTAACTTTGAAGAGCAAAAAGAAATGATGCTGAAAGGCAGAACTTAAAACTAGGAACAAGGCAAATTCCAGAATTTAAATTTATTTATACAAAACAGTGCTTTATTGAAAAACTGAAATTTAGGTAATTTAATGTCTTATTTAGAGTTTGTGTTACTGTGTGATCATGTGCAGATCAGAGTGCCTGGTTGTATTAATTTCCTTGTCTGTAATGTATAGTTAATAAATTCTACTTATTTAAATCATTGAATTATAGTGAAAATGTAAAAGCCATGTATAATATTATATTGCAAAGACTCCGACTTTGTCGTTAATGGTGAATTAAAATGCCATTAACACTGGAGGGGCTTCCCAGGTAGCCCAGTGGTAAAGAATCCAGCTGACGGTGCAGGAAACACAAGAGACAAACCCTTCCCTGGACTAGGAAATGGCAACCCACTCCAGTATTCTTACCTAGAAAATTCCATGGACAGAGGAGCCTAACAGGCCACAGCCCATGGGGTTGCAAAGAGTTGGGAACTCAGTGACTGAGCACACACATGCAAACACACAACAATGTGAGAATGATTTACTGTCAGATTTTCTGTTTTTTCATCCGCAAAATGTTGTGATAGTTAAGTATGTAAAGCAACTGGTACACAGCTAAATTCTTACTATACAAGATTTTGTAAGAAGATTGATAACCTATATAAGTACCTTTTCCCATTAAAATTGAGACAAGGACTGTGTTATGCAAATGACAATGATATACAGGTTTGTATGAAATCATAATTTTGATTTGTATGTTCAGCCAAACTGTTAAGACAAATTAAAGTCCATGACAAAAGATTATTTTTGTCATTTAGCAATTTATCAGTCTTCATTTTTATTAATAAATTTCATACAATAAGTATCTGTTGTACACTGAAAATTCATTATACTTTTTTTTCACAGACAGTTTTAGTATTCCCAGGTAAAAACGTATTGCCTGTCATATAGAGCAGAAATATTAATAACAACATTGGATTTCTGCTACTTATAAACTTCTAAATAGATCTTTTGAACGTCTTTGAATCCTGAGTATTAAGCCCTCTAACCCAGCCTGGTTTTGAAGCTGAATCAAGAAGTGAATGGAGTTTGGAAAGACAGATTATTTAGCAGCATGATAATTTAAAAAGGGATGGAATATTTTCGTTAAAGATAAAAGAGAGATCTCTAGCAGCAGGGAGGCAGTGTAAAAAGTGAAAACCCACACATGAAGTTAATTGAAGGTTGAAGGTTAACTGAGAATGTCTGCCCTTATGGTTTCCTACTGTATACACATGATGCTAGATGTGGTGGAGATAAAATGTATGACATTCTTCATATAACTGTCTATGTTATAAGTCATAGAATCCCATGTTTGGAGGAGACATTATTGTTTATTTGCTTTAAACTGTGTGCCATTTCACATCTCATAGACACAATTTACAAAGCTTTCCTTGGATGAAATGAGGATTTCTGTATCCATATTTATTTTGATTTGCCTGATTTATATCTTAATTTTTCACTTGAATAAAAATATAAGTGACTTAGGCTACACATCTGTTAGTTCAATTTAAATTGGCAGATTACAAGGGCAGGAGGCTTGTAGGCAGCCTGGTAGCTGACTGCTTAGCAAGAGCAAAATGAATGATTGTCAATCTTGATTCTGCTTGTAACAGAAAAACAAACAAACAAACGTGTACATAGAACAATAATAATAAAACCAAGAGAGATTCTGTAGCAATATATTTCTCTTTGGTTCATGTCCACTTAATATTTAGTTGTTTGTGGGAAACAACAGCAACAACTCTCTAAAACAGAGAGGATATTTATGCTGACAAGATCTATAAGAACAGAAAATATTTGTCTCAAAAGAAACAAATTATGAAATTTCTACCTGGAAATTTTTATCCAAAACTGGAAGTGAAAACTGACAGATTTTATTTTATTATTCGTTACAATGAAAAAGAAAACATTTTGTCTCCTGGCATATACTGTGCCAAGGGAACAATAGTAATTAGTAATAGCCAATCTTTCAACAATAGTAATTAGTAATAGTAATAGCCAATCTTTCAAATGGATTATTGTTTATTATTATTAATTTAATAATTTAAAAGCTGCTTTGTATCCATTTAAACATTACAAAAAGCAACACAATATATTTGAAATTACAAATTGCTTTGATAAGATATAATGAAATCACTTTTCCCATATTGAGGTAGGTATGGAGATATTATTCTGTCCTATCATGAGTTAACTTGTATTTTGTGCTGACTGAAACAGCCCATTTATGGACTATCAAACATGCATTGTAGACCTGATTTAATCATTGAGGAAAATGATACGTTGGCCAGGAGTAAAGAAATGTGCATGCTAAAAATAAAGATTAAACACCTCTTTCCTGAGGCACTGATGCTAATACTCCTTTGACATGTCTTCCTCCCAAGTGCCAAGGCCATACTGACTCGCTGTGTACATGATGGTCCACTTTTTTTCTGAAACTGTGAATGAATATTTCCCTGGCTTGTTTAATGCTCTTTGTTCGAAGACATAAAGCTGTGCTGAAAACTTGCCCTTCTGAAGCAGATCCATCCTCAGATGGATAAAGCAGATAATCTGTCTGCCTTATCCTTCTGAGCACTTTTCCAAACACTAAACCTATGCCTGGGTTAGCTAATAGGGAACTGAGTACTCATTCTGTGCTAGTTTTCACTCTAGTGATAATAAAAAATTTTGTATTCAAATATGACCTCTCTAGGCTTACTTAGGCCCCTCTGCTATCTAAAAATAAGGGAAGAATAGGGCCTTTTTCTTCTTGGTCATTCCCTAGCCACTTTCAAGGATATAAATTTACCAGGAGATTGTAGCATACAAGGAGATTTCCTCGAGTTTACAAGTGAGATTGTTAGCATGTGACTACAAAGAAACTGGCAATTCATTTTCTCAGTGAATAGAGATTATATGTGCATTTATTACTCATTAAATTTTAAAAATAGATATTTCATATTAAAATTGACTTAAATTTTAAACAAGAGAAAAAATATCCTAGATGAGTTTTTGGGAGCTATTCAGAAAACGAATATCATGGGATCTGGTCCCATCAGTTCATGGGAAATAGATGAGGAAACAGTGGAAACAGTGTCTGACTTTATCTTTTTGGGCTCCAAAATCACTGCAGATGGTGATTGCAATCATGAAATTAAGAGACGCTTACTCCTTGGAAGGAAAGTTATGAGCAACCTAGATAACATATTGAAAAGCAGAGACATTGCCAAAAAATGTCCATCTAGTCAAGGCTATGGTTTTTCCAGTGGTTATGTGGGGATGTGAGAGTTGGACTGTGAAGAAAGCTGAGTGCCAAAGAACTGATGCATTTGAACTGATGCATTTGAACTGTGGTGTTGGAGAAGACTCTTGAGAGTCCCTTGGACTGCAAGGAGATCCAACCAATCCATTCTGAAGAAGATCAGCCCTGGGTGTTCTTTGGATGGAATGATGCTAAAGCTGAAGCTCCAGTACTTTGGCTACCTCATGCGAAGAGTTGATTCACTGGAAAAGACTCTGATGCTGGGAGGGATTGGGGGCAGGAGGAGAAGGGGACGACAGAGGATGAGATGGCTGGATGGCATCACCAACTTGATGGACGTGAGTTTGAATGAACTCCGGGAGCCGGTGATGGACAGGGAGGCCTGGCGTGCTGTGATTCATGGGGTCACAAAAAGTCGGACACGACTGAACTGAACTGAACTGAACTGATAGACTACTTCATTGCTGTAATAATATCACAGTTATATTTAATTAATTTTACATGATCAGCCATGTTTTTTAACCCTGGATATATCAGAAAGTACAAACAAAATTGACAGACAATAAATGAAGACTTTAAATATTTCAAATTGTAGTGTTAATTGTACGTTAAATTCTTACCAAATAGATTCAGCTGAAATTTTAACTGAAATTTTGTATTATATTTATATCAACAATGAGACATATATATCCCAAGGAAAAAATGTAGCTACTGATTTTAGATGAATTAAAAAACTCCTTGACAACTATACTGAACTGGCAAATTTGATTTATGACCCAAAAGAGTCGATTAAGTATATCAGTTATAGTTTTGCTATTGTTTGATTGCTTTCCCCAAAACCAGTCATCCCTAAAATGCTTTTTCATCAAGGTTCTGTTTAATATTTACACAAATTTTATATTTAATAAATGTGTGTATGTGGGATATATGAATGCATATGGACATATCCATACATAAATATCTGTTATCTCTCTATCTAATGCAAACATCAGAGAAATAGCTTTCTCATCTTTAGTAGTCTTGGACTGTTGATTTCAACAATAAAGAGGACAGGTGTTATAGTCTTTCCTGTGTGATCACTTATGAGGTGAAGTGTCTGCATGTGTAATCACTTGTGGTTCATCAATTTTGTTTAGTTTTATTCATGAAAAGTGAAAGAAAGTCACTCAGTTGTCTCTGACTCTTTGTGACCCCATGGATTGTAGTCCGCCAGGCTGCTCTGTCCAAGCAATTCTCCATGCAAGAATTCTAGAGTAAGTTGCCATTCCCTTCTCCAGGATATCTCCCTGAATCAGGGATCCAACCCAGGTCTCCTATATAACAGGCAGATTATTTACTAACTGAGCCAAGTTTTATTCATAGTAGCCACGATTGATTGGTCATATACAACTCCATAATTAATAACTCTTTAGACTACTCTGAAATCTTTCTGTCTGGGATAACTTGATACTCAGGTATCTCTTCTACCTTATGTAGCAATATATTCTCAATCAAATCAAAATTAGTAATTTTTCAATGTAGGAGCAAAGATTCATCTTGAGGGAACAATAGGTTTTTCTTTTAAACCAATCTAAAATACTTGAAATATAAAATATGTATGTATAATTTAAAAATTGTTTTACCTATTGTTTCAAAACAACCATGGACAATCCTGAAATGTAATAGTTTGAAACATTTGTTGTTTTTCTGTAATTTTTTTTTTTTTTTTTTACTAAATAAGCTCAGATGGTTCTTTCTTGGGATGTCATATGTGGTTGTAGTCAGATGGCCATCAGGACTGGAGCTATCTGGCGACTCAACTGAATCAGATATCCAAGATAGCTCACTCACATGGATGACCATTGATGCTGCTGCTGGTGCTAAGTCGAGTCAGTCATGTCTGACTCTGTGCGACCCCATAGACAGCAGCCCACAAGGTTCTCCAGTTCCTGGGATTCTCCAGGCAAGAACACTGGAGTGGGTTGCCATTTCCTTCTCCGATGCATGAAAGTGAAAAGTGAAAGTGAAGTCGCGCAGTCATGTTCGACTCTTAGCGACCCCATGGACTGTAGTCTACCAGGCTCCTCCATCCATGGGGTTCTCCAGGCAAGAGTATTGGACTAGGTTGCCATTGCCTTCTCTGCCATTGATGCTATCTACCATCTAAGAGCTCAGCTGTTGATGCTGACAGTTTTCTACAAACATAATCCCTTCATAGTCCTTGGGCTATTTAGGTAGTCGAATTTTAAGAGTGAGTAACTCAAGAGGCAGTAAATGGAGACTGCAAATCTCTTAAGACTTGGGAATATAAATTTTATTCATAATTTCCACAATTATCTATTGATCAAAGCAGATAGAGACCTGCTCACATTCAAGGGGAGGCAATATTATCATCACTTCTCCATAGCAGACATTCAGAAACTTGTGGCCAATTTCACATACATGCTTAACTATTAAAATGAGGGAAGGAGTTATCAATTTTTCCCAGTTTCACTCCTTTAATGATAAACCAACTTATTTTGGTAGTTTGAATTGTGCAACTTGAAATTTTTTTTTCACAAAAGAAATAATTTTTTATAAGAGACTTCAGTTCAGTCACTGAGTCATGTCTGACTCTTTGCAACCCCATGAAATGCAGCAAAACAGGTTTCCCTGTCTATCACCAACTCCCGGAATCCACCCAAACCCATGTCCACTGAGTCAGTGATGCCATCCAACCATCTCATCTCTGTCGTTCCCTTCTCCTCCTGCCTTCAATCCTTCCCAGCATCTGGGTCTTTTCTAGTGAGTCAGTTCTTCGAATCAGGTGACTAACGTGTTGGAGTTTCAGCTTCAGCATGAGTCCTTCTAATGAATATTCACGACTGATTTCCTTTAAGATGGACTGGTTGGATCTCCTTGCAGTTCAAGGGACTCTCAAGCGTCTTTTCCAACACCACAGTTCAAAAGCTTCAGTGCTCAGCTTTCTTTATAGTCCACTCTCACATCCATACATGACTACTGGAAAAACCATGGCCTTGACAAGATGGACTTTGTTGGCAAAATAATGTCTCTGCTTTTTAACATGCTGTCTAGGTTGACCATAGCTTTTCTTCCAAGGAGGAAGCATCTTTTAATTTCATGGCTGCAGGTACCATCTTCAGTGATTCTGGAGCCCCTCAAAATAACTTTTCTCACTGTTCCCATTGTTTCCCCATTTATTTGTAATGAAGTGAATGGACTGGATGCCATTAAAAAAAAAAAAAAAAAAGATCATGGCATCCAGTCCAATCACTTCAAAGAAGACATAGGGAATACTTAGTCTTTAAATAATGAATCAGTGCATTCATTTCAGTCTCTCAGTCATGTCCAACTCTTTGCGACCCCATGAATCACAGCATTCCAGGCCTCCCTGTCCATCATCAACTCCTGGAGTTCATTCACAAACTCATGTCCATCGAGTCAATGATGCCATCTAGCCATGTCATCCTCTGTCGTCCCCTTCTCCTCCAGCCCACAATGTCTCCAAGCATCAGGGTCTTTTCCAATGAGTCAACACTTCACATGAGGTGGCCAAAGTATTGGAGTTTCAGCTTCAGCATCAGTCCTTTGAATGAACACCCAGGACTGATCTCCCTTAGGATGGACTGGTTGGATCTCTGTGCAGTCCAAGGGACTCTCAAGAGTCTTCTCTAACATCACAGTTCAAAAGTACCAATTCTTTGGCGCTCAGCTTTCCTCACAGTCCAACTCTCACATGCATTCATAACCAATGGAGAAACAAGAGCCTTGACTAGATGGACCTTTGTTGGCAAAGTAATATCTCGGCTTTTGAATATGCTATCTAGGTTGACCATAACTTTTCTTCCAAGGAATAAGCGTCTTTTAATTTCATGGATGCAATCACCATCTGCAGGGATTTTGGAGTACAAAAAAAAAATAATAACAATAATAATAAAGTCTGACACTGTTTCCACAGTTACCCCATCTATTTCCCATGAAATGATGGGACCAGATGCCATGATCTTCGTTTTCTGAATGTTGAGCTTTAAGCCAACTTTTTCACTCTCCTCTTTCACTGTCATCAAGAGACACTTCAGTTCCTCTTCACTTTCTGCCATAAAGGTGGTGTCATCTGCATATCTGAGGTGACTGACATTTCTCCCAGCAATCTTGATTCCAGCTTGTGTTTCTTCCAGCCCAGCGTTTCTCATGATGTACTCTGCATAAAAGTTAAATAAGCAGGGTGGCAATATACAGCCTTGACGTACTCCTTTTCCTATTCGGAACCAGTCTGTTGTTCCATGCAGTTCTAACTGTTGCTTCCTGACCTGCGTACAGATTTCTCAAGAGACAGGTCAGATGGTCTGGTATTCCCATCTCTTTCAAAATTTTCCAGTTTATTGTGATCCACACATTCAAAGGCTTTGGCATAGTAAATCAAGCACAAATAGATCTTTTTTGGGAACACTCTTGCTTTTTCCATGATCCAGCAGATTTTGGCAATTTGATCTCTGATTCCTCTGCCTTTTCTAAAACGAGCTTGAACATTAGGAAGTTCACGGTTCATGTACTGCTGAAGCCTGGCCTGCAGAATTTTGAGCATTACTTTACTTGCGTGTGAGATGAGTGCAATGGAGCTGTCCTTTGAGTATTCTTTGGCATTGCCTTTCTTTGGAATTAGGAGTGAAAACTGACCTTTTCCAGTCCTGTGGTCACTGCTGAGTTTTCCAAATTTGCTGGCATATTGAGTGCAGCACTTTCACAGCATCATCTTTCAGGATTTGAAATAGCTCTACTGAAATTCCATCACCTCCACTAGCTTTGTTCGTTTTTATGCTTTCTAAGGCCCACTTGACTTCGCATTCCAGGATGTGTTTCTCTAGGTGAGTGATTATATGGGTCGTGAAGATCTTTTTTGTATAGTTCTTCTGTATATTCTTGCCACCTCTTCTTAATATCTTCTGCTTCTGTTAGGTCCATACCATTTGTTCTTGATCGAGCCCATCTTTGCATGAAACGTTCCATTGGTATCTCTAATTTTCTTGAAGAGATCTCTAGTCTTTCCCATTCTGTTCTTTTCCTCTATTTCTTTGCATTAATCGCTGAGGAAGACTTTGTTATCTCTCCATGCTATTGTTTGGAACTCTGCATTCAGATGCTTATATATTTCCCTTTCTCCTTTGCTTTTCACTTCTCTTCTTTTCATGGCTATTTGTAAGGCTTCCCCAGACAGTCATTTTGCTTTTTTGCATTTCTTTTCCATGGGGATGGTCTTGATTCCTGTCTCCTGTACAATGTCACGAACCTCTGTCCATAGTTCATCATGCATTCTGTCTATCAGATCTAGTCCCTTAAATCTATTTCTCACTTCCACTGTATAATCATAATGGATTTGATTTAGGTCATACCTGAATGGTCTAGTGGTTTCCCTCACTTTCTTCAATTCAAGTCTGAATTTGACAGTAAGGAGTTCATGTTCTGAGCAACAGTCAGCTCCCTTCTTGTTTTGCTGACTGTATAGAGCTTCTCCATCTTCAGCTGCAGAGAATATAATCAGTCCGATTTCAGTGTTGACCATATGGTGATGTCCATGTGTCGTCTTCTCTTGTGTTGTTGGAAGAGAGTGTTTGGTGTGACCAGTGCATTCTCTTGGCAAAACTCTGTTAGTCTTTGCCCTGCTTCATTCTGTACTCCAAGGACATATTTTCCTGTTACTCCAGGTGTTTCTTGACTTCCTATTTTTGCATTCCAGTCTCCTCTATTAAAAAGGCATCTTTTGGGGGTGTTGGTTCTAAGAGGTCTTGTAAATCTTCACAGAACCCTCAAATTCAGATTCTTCAGTGTTTCCAGTTGGGGCATAGGCTTGGATCACCATGATATTGAATGGTTTGCCTTGGAGATGAACAGAGATCATTCTGTCACTTTTGAGATTGCATCCAAATACTGTATTTTGGACTCTTTTGTTGACCTTGATGGCTACTCCATTTCTTCTAAGGGATTCCTGCCCACAGTAGTAGATACAATGATCCTCTGAGTTTTAGTTATAAATCTAAAATCTAAATCTAATCCTCAATTTGTGATGTAAATTAAACTGCAAAGGTTTTGAGATGTTTCAATCATGTTAGTATAAGTATATTGCATTAGGACTTTCTGGTAAATATTTACAGATTAATAATTTATAAAGAACTTTCAAACTAAAAGTTCAGGTGATATTTAATTATTTTGTCTTTTTGGTTTTATGACAAAAAGCCAAAGCCACTTTGCTTTTTTTTTTTTTTTAACACATTTTAATATTTTTTCCAGTAAAAATGAAAATTTGCAGCTATTCTACTAAATTTAAAAGTTATTATGTGAAATATTCATAAATTAGTAGTTCTGAAGGGTAATAATTTGAGAGTGAGCCAGGAGTAAAATCAGGGACATCTCTGTTGCTCCACTGGTGGAGAATCCATCCTCCAATGAAGGAGACATGGGTTCGATTATTGGTCAGGAAACTAAAACCCCACATGTTGCAAGGCAACTAAGCCTGCACACTGCAACTGCTGAGCCTGTGCACCACAATGAAAGATTACACATGTTGCAAAGGACATCCTATGTGCAGCAATTAACATTCAATGCATCCAAAATATAAAGTAAAATATTTTTGAAAGAGCAAAATCAAATTAAAAACACTAATAGTTCAGATGGCTTATGAGAATCAGCACTTTTTTCCCTTCTCATTTTGACATTTGTTTATTGTTTTCTTCTATTACATTTCTCTTTGACCACTATCATTTTACTCCCTTAAAGGTCCTGCTTCTTCACTGATGCAATAGTTGAAACATATCATTATGATATAAATGTTTATATAATGGATATTATGATAGATTATTTTACCACAAGAGTTGGTAAGGAAATTATTGAAATATTATTTCACATATTCCCATAGATGATAATTTACAGAGATATGATGATTTATCTTTTCATTTTGTAAATTGAATTATAATTAACTTATAATATTTAATACATTATGAAATTATTAGCACAAAATATCTAATTACCATCTTTTGACATACAAAGTGATTTTAATACTATTGAGTATATTTCATATGTTGTATATTGAATTCCGTGATTCCTTCTTTGTAACTGGCAGTTTGTATTTGATCTTCTTCAATACTCATTTATTCCTTCTCATTTTTCTGCTCTGGCAACCGCCAGTTGTTTTTGTTTTTGTTTTCTCAGTATCTAAGTCTCTGTTTCTATTTTGTTGTTTGTTCTTTTTTTTTTTTTTTTTTTAGGATTCCACATATAAATGAAAGGCAATATTTTCTCTCTTTCTGATTTATTTCCTTCAGCATAAAATCCTGTAAGTCCATCCACATTGTCACAAATGACAATATTTCACTTTTTTAATGGCTAATCAAATTTGAAATGTATCACATTTTCATCTATTTGTCTGTCAATAAGCAATTAGCTTGCGTCCATGTCTTGGCTATTGAAAATAGTGATTCAATGAACATAGGAGTGCATATATGTTTTCATATTCGTGATTTTGTCTTTTTCCCAGAAAAATACCTCAGTGGAATTGCTGAATTCTTAATTTTTTAATTTTGTGGGAGGAAATCTTCAAACTGTTTTCTATAGTGTCTGCATCAATAGAGCACAGGGTTTTCCTTTCTTCATATCCTCACCCAAAGTTTTTATTTTTAAATGTTTTAGAATTTTTTTATTTTTAATTGGAAGATAATTGTTTTACATTATCTCATTGGTTTCTACCAAACATCACCATGAAACAGCTATAGGTTTACCCATGTCCCTACCACTTAAATATCCCTCCCACCTCCCTCCCAATCCTACCCCTCTAAGTTGTTACCAAGCCCTGCTTTGAGTTCTCTGAGTCATACAACAAATTACCACTGACTATCTGAACTGGTCTATTCATGTGAAGAGTTGATTCATTGGAAAAGACTCTGATGTTGGGAGGGATTGGAGGCAGGAGGAGAAGAGGACGACAGAGGATGAGATGGCTGGATGACATCACTGACTCGATTGACATGAGTCTGAGTGAACTCCAGGAGTTGATGATGGACAGGGAGGCCTGGTGTGTTGCGATTCATGGAGTCACAAAGAGTTGGACAAGACTGAGTGACTGAACTGAACTGATCTATTTTAAACATGGTAATGTATATTTCCGTGTTATTCTTTTCATACTTCCCACCCACATATTCTTCCTTGCCTTCAGCCATGTCCATCAGTTTGTTCTCAGTGTCTGTGTCTCCACCGCTGCCATGCAAGTAAGTTCATTAGTACCATCTTTCTAGATTCCATATATATGTGTTAGCATGTGATAAATGATTTTTTTTCTTTCTGAATTACTTCACTCTGTATAATAGGCTCTAGGTTTATCTAACTTGTTATGACTGACTCAAATGTATTCCTTTTAAAGGCTGAATATTATTCCATTGTATATGTGTACCACAGCTTCTTTATCCATTATCCTGTGGATGGACATCAAGGTTGCTTCCATGTCCTAGCTATTATAAATAGTCCTGCAATAAATATTGGATTGTGCTGTGCTGTGCTTAGTCATTCATTCATGCCTAACTGTTTGCAACTCCATGGACTATAGTCCACCAGGCTCCCGTGTCCATGGAGATTCTCCAAGCAAGAATACTGGGTTGGGTTGCCATGACCTCCTCCATGGGAACATTGGGTTACACTTGACTTTTTCCACTATTTTTTCTCAAAGTATATTCCTAGTAGTTGGATTGCTGGGTCTTGTGGTGGTTTTATTCCTAGATTTTTAAGGAATTTCCGTACTATTTTCCATAGTGGCTGTATAAATTTGCATTCCCACAAATAGTGCAAGAAGATTTCCTTTTATCCACACTCTCTCTGGCGTTTATTTTTTGTAGATTCTTTGACGATGGCCATTCTGACCAGTGTCAGGTGATATCTCATTGTAGTTTTGATTTGCATTTCTCTAATAATGAGCCACAAAGAGTCGGACACAACTGAGTGACTGAACTGAACTGAACTGAATAATGAGCCATGCTGAGCATCTTTTTGCGTATTAATTAGCCATCTGTATATCTTTTTTTTAGGGGGGGTGTTAATTCTAAAAAGTCTTGTAGGTTTTCGTAGAACCATTCAACCTTCAGCTTCTTCAGTGTTACTGGTTGGGGCATAGATTTGGATTACTGTAATATTGAATGGTTTGCCTTGGAGACGAACAGATATCATTCTATCATTTTTCAGATTGCATCCAAATATTGCATTTTGGACTCTTTTGTTGACCATTATGGCTACTCCATTTCTTCTGAGGGATTCCTGCCCACAGTAGTAGATATAATGGTCATATGAGTTAAATTCACCCATTCTAGTCCAGTTTAGTTCGCTGATTCCTAGAATATCGACGTTCACTCTTGCCATCTCTTGTTTGATCACTTCCAATTTGCCTTGATTCATGGATCTGACATTCCAGGTTCCTATGCAATATTCCTCTTTTCAGAATTGGACCTTGCTTCTATCATCAGTCACATCCACAGATGGGTATTCTTTTTGCTTTGGCTCCATCCCTTCATTCTTTCTAGAGTTAATTCTCCACTGACCTAAAGTAGCATATTGGGCGCCTACTGACCTGGAGAGTTCCTCTTTCAGTATCCTATCATTTTGCCTTTTCATACTGTTCATGGGGTTCTCAAGGCAAGAATACTGAAGTGGTTTGCCATTCTCTTCTCCACTGGACCACATTCTGCCTTGGAATGCGTACTGAAGCAGGGCAAAGACTAATAGAGTTTTGCCAAGAAAGTGCACTGATCATAGCAAACATCCTCTTCCAACAAAACAAGAGAAGACTCTACACATGGNTTCATGGGGTTCTCAAGGCAAGAATACTGAAGTGGTTTGCCATTCTCTTCTCCACTGGACCACATTCTGCCTTGGAATGCGTACTGAAGCAGGGCAAAGACTAATAGAGTTTTGCCAAGAAAGTGCACTGATCATAGCAAACATCCTCTTCCAACAAAACAAGAGAAGACTCTACACATGGACATCACCAAAGGGTCAATACCAAAATCAGATTTATTATATTCTTTGCAGCCAATGATGGAGAAGCTCTATACAGTCAACAAAAACAAGACCAAGAGCTGACTGTGGCTCAGATCATGAACTCT
>SJYA01005360.1:9230-26009 GCA_006410615.1 Neotragus moschatus
AAAAGCTGGCTTAAAGCTCAACATTCAGAAAACAAAGATCATGGCATCCGGTCCCATCACTTCATGGGAAATAGACGGGGAAACAGTGTCAGACTTTATATTTCTGGGCTCCAAAATCACTGCAGATGGTGACTACAACCATGAAATTAAAAGACACTCCTTGGAAGAAAAGTTATGACCAACCTAGATAGCATATTCAAAAGCAGAGACGTTACTTTGCCGACTAAGGTCCGTCTAGTGAAGGCTATGGTTTTTCCAGTGGTCATGTATGGATGTGAGAGTTGGACTGTGAAGAAGGCTGAGTGCCAAAGAACTGATGCTTTTGAACTGTGGTATTGGAGAAGACTCTTGAGAGTCCCTTGGACTGCAAGGAGATCCAACCAGTCCATTCTGAAGGAGATCGACCCTGGGATTTCTTTGGAAGGAATGGTGCTAAAGCTGAAACTCCAGTACTTTGGGCACCTCATGCAAAGAGTTGACTCATTGGAAAAGACTCTGATGCTGGGAGGGATTGGGGGCAGGAGAAGAAGGGGACGACAGAGGATGAGATGGCTGGATGGCATCACTGACTCGATGGACGTGAGTCTGAGTGAACTCCGGGAGTTGGTGATGGACAGGAAGGCCTGGCGTGCTGCGGTTCATGGGGTCGCAAAGAGTCGGACACAACTGAGCGACTGAACTGAAGTGAACGGAAGTGACATAGCATGCACACACGTTCCTTAGAGTGATGGGGTTGTGGGAATTTTTTTCTCTTCAGTGATTTTTTTTTTTTTTGCCCTTTTCAGTCATCTTACAAAGAGAATATATGACAAGTCATAAACTGAAAAATGAACTCATTAATTAAAGGGACAGCAGCAGCTCCTTTCAACTTAACATCAAGTCCAAAAGAGGACTACCTACTTAGTCTCATACAGTTTCTCTGGAGGATGTACATAAGCGTTAAGTTTCTAACCCAGGCTGTTGTAAGAACTAGCTGTGGTGTGTTGTGTGAGAAGAGAGTGGAGGTCCGTGGTTAATTGTGGGTAACAGCTCTCATGCTGGGCGTGTCGCAAACCCTCCCTGGCCGAGCCCCCGCCACCGGCTCGGCCTGCACTGACCTTACGTTGAATGTCCTTGTTCAGTTTCATCCCGAAGCAGCTCCTCGAGTTTGGCACAGTTGTTTATTCCCATTTTATAGCTGAGCAAACTGAAGCTCAGGGATTTGCTCAAGACGGCACAGCCAGAGCAGGTGCTCGTTAGAAGCTCACTGCAAGATGAAAGAGTTCTTCTTTGTGGTTGCCGATGGGGAGGATGGGGCAGAGGGATCATCAGGGAGCTGGGGATTGACGTGGACACTCTGCTGTGTTTAAAGTGGGTCACCAGCAAGGACCTGCCCTAGAGCACGGGGACCTCTGCTCAGTGTTACGTGGCAGCCTGGATGGGAGGGGACTCTGGGGGAAAATGGGTCCATGTATATGTATGGCTGAGTCCCTTTGCTGTCCACCTGAAACTGTTCATACCACAGTATTATTAATCACTTATACTCCAATACAAAATAAAAAGTCTGAAAAAAGGAAAGAGTTCTCCACTCCACTGAAATGTGTGACCTTCCTCTTCTGTCTGACATGCACCCCCTCCACTGGTTCTTCTAGTGTGTGCTCCGAGGCCCTGGCTTACTTCATCACGGTGAATTCTGAAAGTCATCGGGAAGCCTGGACAAGCCTCCTATTGTTACTTCTAACAAAAACGCTCAAAATAAACGACGAAAAGGTATAAATAAGTAATGTCTTGACCAGAATTGGGTTTGGGTTGGCTTTATACTGAGACTTTGAAGTAAGTACTTTCCCCATTCTCCCAAGGATGGTTACCTAACCAGCACCATTCTCGAGCATTGGCGAGAAGCTGATTCATTATGAACAATGGGTGTCTGAGCTTACTGGGCTTTTTCTCTCAAAGAACCCCAGTGGAGAAAGGCAGGTTGCTGTTAAACAGCTACCTGATTTTCACTGTGGCTTTGTTGGAAAAGAGGGTTGAGGTTGTGAAAGCCTGGATTAGAACTGGAATCTTGATTTACTGAAATGAAAACTGACTTTGGTAGCAAGGCTGTTCCCAGTTTGTGTTTGGCATTAAATATAACTAAAAGAAGTTTTAATTGGCAATTTTTGCACCTGTTTTCCAACAGTGAGGAGAAAAGTACCAATATTATTTGCAAGAAATTCTAGGGTGAGATGAATACTTTCAGAAAACCAGGGTCAGAAAAATAGTTCCATGTCTAATTTTCTCTCTCTCCTTCTCTCCCACCTCAAGTTTAAAGCACATGCTTCCATGTACTACCCCTACCTGTGTGAAATTATGCAATTTGACCTGATTCCTGAGCTCCGAGCTGTTCTGCGGAAGTTCTTCCTGAGGATAGGCGTTGTGTATAAGATATGGATTCCAGAAGAGCCATCGCAAGTCCCGGGGAGCCTGTCGCCAGTCTGGTAGCCCTGGCCCCTGCGGGCACCACTGTGTCTCTGTGGAACTGTCCCCATGCTGCCCCTGCCTCGCACACCTCGAGAAGGGTCAGGCTGCAGGAAGTTGACATTCTGAAGCCAGAGAGGCCTGGGTAAAGATGGTTCCTTCAGAGTCCCGGGACTTGGGCATTGCGGTGTCTCTTTAAACTGCTGCGTACCCAGTTGACACAGTAGGTGGGGAGTCTGTCTCATTTCCGTCAGTCTTTCCTCATTACCCATCGACTGCGTGTCACCTGCCATTGCACTCGCCGTCACTGTCACGCAGAGTCCCACAACTGGCTCCTCACTCCCGTCAGAGGAAGCCTCTCTCCTTGAAAATACTGAACATAGCTGTATAGGTTCGTGATTACTAGAGAGTATATTAATAAAATTTCTTGTAACGGCTAAGTGCCACTTAAAATACGCTGGGGTTTTTGTTGTTTGAATGTGCTAGAGAAGTTTGAGTGTTTTTGTCAGTTGTGAGTCAACTGTAGTTACGTTAGTTTGGGGAAAGATACAGGGAAAAAAGAGTTCTTTGTTCTTTTCCCCCCCTGTTTTGTTAATGTCTGGGTGATTTTTAAAGCATTTTTTTTTTTTTTAAAAAAAGATATTACTGAGGATTTGACTGAAAGCAGAGCTTAGTAATTAAGTTAGAATTAAGAGCTTGCAAGGTTTAAGAGACAAATGTAGTGCTTCTGGCTCTCCCTGTTTTAGTAACTGGGGGAGGAAAAGTCTATAGGAAAAAGGAAACAATTGAATGAAGATGGCTAGTCTTCCTTGAAGTATTTGTGGAGGGGGTATTAAAATTTCCAGAACACATTGTCCATCTAATATATGAAGTAGTAATTTAAGAGAGTTAATTTATATTTGAGTAAACCTTTTATTTTTACCTCAGAATAGTGAGTATACCAACAGTTAGTATCTCTGCTTGGCCCAGTCCCCAGCATTGGCCAGCCCTCGAGAGAAAGAGATGGGGGAGGGTGCTGGGCACTCTGCGTGGGGAGGGGGCTCCTGTGAGCCTCCACAGCCACGTGTCGCGGGTTGGACCCAAGCAGACCCGTGACATTGTGAGGCCAGCACAGCTGACCATGACCTTGGCAAGAGGTGGCCGATGTTGAGTGCTTCCGTTCATTAGAGCCGAGGAGCTGAGTTCTCTGGAAGGGTTAGTTTCTGGGGTCCTTATGCTGTTAATGATGGTGCCATAGCTGCCATAGAACTGAGTTGTGGTGCAGCTTGTGGGGTGGGCAGTGCGCATACAGCCCAAGGCCTGCAAGCAATCGGTTCGGAAGCTGACTTGATTCAGGTCGGTGAGAAAGAACACAGGCTTCATCTCTGCCCTCACCTTCTGCTCGCCAAGAGCAGCCCTCAGCGTTAGAACCGTTACAGAGGTATTGAAACATGCAGACGGCCACCTACGCCCTGTAGTCCTATAAACTGGGTTGTGTTGAGGTCAACTCTGGTGCCTTAGAAGTTAGTCAGTTGGGAACCTAATCTAAAAAAAAAAATCATAGTTTTTCTTTATAGAGAAAGATTTCTGGTGCTTTTGTTTACTAAGAGACTGATTTCTCACATTTGTGTGTGTGTGTTCTACCAGCCTTGAGAAATGTTCGGTTTTGGCCAGCAGGACTCTACTTCCCCCCCCCCCCAAAAAGTGTTTTAATTTCTCTACCAAAGAAAAAGAGAGCTGTTTAGGTTTTTACGTTATTTATGTCCATGAGAGAAGAGGGGCTCTGACACTTAGCAGGAAAGGGCAGGGGGAGAGTGTTTTTTTACTGTGACTGGAAAACATTAGCGCAGACGACGTCCTAGTCCTGGACTCCGTCCCATCCTCACCCTGCAGCGTGGAAGCCACGCGCTGACTCCCTCGCTGGCTCTGTGGTTCGTCACAGCCTCAGCAGATCGGCCATCCCCATCGACACCCACACTGAGGGTCTAAGTGGGGCGCATGCAGGTCCACTCCTACATTTTCTGTCCAGCTGCATCCCTGCGTGGAGATCTTTGCTTGCCCTCTGAGAGTCTCATGGGATATTTTCTTCACTGATGGGACGGCAAGACTCTGCTCGTGTATTCCTGCCGCCTCTTTCATTTCTCCCTCTGCTCACAGCATAGGAAATGTGTAAGTGCATTTTGTTCCTTGCCAAAACATTCAGGTTTGAATTTCTTTTCAGCTGCATTTTTTAAGAGATTCAATTTTCTGAGTGAGGCATTTGAATTGTACCAGCATGGACCTTTTAAAAACGGGATGTCAAACCAATTAGGGTGATTTTTTTTCTTGTCAGTGGACCATGACATACAGATGAAAATCCCTTACCTCCAGTAATAAGCCATTCAGCCTAAATTCTCTTTTGTGAATAAATCTATCCCAGCTCACTGCGAACGTGGTGCATGCCACCCCGCAGACAGCCATGAAAGGGGTGACCCCGCAGCCCTGGGCCAGCAGCCGTTCATTCACAAGGTTATGGAGGAGAGCAGCGCGTTTCCAAGGCCTTATTTCTTTCTCAGTTGCTTTAAGTGTTGATTATTTGTGCTGGGTCTCTAGAGAAGCTTCTGTTTGTTATAATACTGCTGCTTTGAGCAATTTTGTTTTTCTTCATTGTCCTTTAGGGAGATCACCAGCTTTGGCATCTTAACAACAAACGGTGGATGGGAAATTTTATTTCTAATAACGCATCTTTAGTCAAATACACCTCTTTCCTGTCACTCCTCACATACAACCAAAGAACATACATAATGGGAATTGTTTAATAATATCTGGAAACAACATTTCTTCTGAGAGGTGACTTTTGTACAAAATGCAAAAAAAAAAAAAACTAAACTAAAATTTCTCATCGTTCTTTTGTGATTATGGCTATACACTGAGTAGTTATTACAGGAACCTGCTGATAAATGCAAGTATGACCATCGCATTCAGATGTTTGTTGTTATGATGCGAATGGATATTGGTTTAAATAGAAACTGGGTCCTCAACTGCATTTTCTAAATTCTGTTCTAATATTTGTGTTAAAAGTAGGCATAGCTCAAACTCACGCGAAATCCTGGAGTTTGCGATCCGCAGCTTTGTCATTTGGGAAACAAAGAAACCAAAGCTGAGTATTTAAAAGAATGACTCTACGTGAAAGTCTGTGCTCTCAAAAAAAGACACTCATCAAAAGTGTAGTTTTTCTCAGTATTCTGATTTTTAAAAAATTTTTTCTTGCATATTTGCATCAAATATTTCTTTATGTGCAAATGTATGTTTTACCTCCTTAAAAATGCTTAAAAATTAGTTAATAGCTACTTTTGTTTAATCTATACACGATGATTAAGTGCATTTAATATTGGTAATTTAATGAAAAGCATTCCTTGCCCAATGGATGTATACATTTTTGAAAGAATAAGCAGAATTATATAATAAGAAATGCTATGTAAAGTTTTCTATGTAAAAATATTATGTATAATACTGTTAAAATAAATATCCCATGCTTTAATCAAGTGGTAAATCAATAAAGTTTTAAAAAGTAAAACTGCTTTTAATGTAATTGATGTGTATCAAGCCATTATGCATATCAGACTTGACCATGTATGGGGCCTCCCTGGTGGCTCAACTGGTAAAGAATCTGCCTGCAGTGCGGGAGACCTGGGTTGGATCCCTGAGTTGGGAAAATCCTCCTGGAGGAGGTCATGGCAACCCCACTCCAGTATTCCTGCCTGGAGAATCCCCATGGACAGAGGAGCCTGGGGGGTCGCAGAGAGTCAGACATGACTGAGCAACTAAGCGCGGCACAGCACGTCAGGTTTTGGGTTTGCTCTTGTGGCAGATGTATGTTTGTACTTTATCAGTTGGTGGTAAAATATGGCCTTTGTATTTAACTAATATAATCATTAATGGGAGAATATTAATTGTGGGTTTTAATTTTTCTAAGTAAAATTCCCCTTTCATCCCCCTCCTCATGAAAGAAAATATCCAGTTATGAGGTCATGAGAAGATGATTTCATCTCATTAATTAGTTTGACCAGTGGCTTAGTTTCCAAGAGGAGACAGAAATCTCTTGCTGGCGTTGAGAGCAAGATTGCAGAAGAGGACTCCCAGGGAAGCCAACTGGGCATGAGTGGGAGGCCATCCTAAGGTTCACACGGAGAGCCAACCTGGGAAGCTTCCCTTTCCTGCTTCCAAATGCAGAATCTATTTTTCTTTTCTGGTTTCACCTCATGGCAAAACCCACCCCCTGGCAGTGAAAGCACAGAGTCTTAACCCCTGGATCGCCAAGAAATTCCCCTGCAGAATCCATTCTGAAATATCTCACATTGTAAATCATGACTGTAATTTAAATATTCCACTGCTGAAATTGACTAACACATGGTCGTGTTTACTAATTCACTGGTATAAAACATCTTTCTCTGGTACCACATTTCAGGTGCTTCCAGGGAAGAACAAAAGAACGGCCCTTTCTTTTGGAAGAGCTTCCTTGGTGGCTCAGATGGTCAGAGCATCTGCTTGCAATAAGGGAGACCCGGGTTCAATCCTTGGGTTGGGAAGATCCCCTGGAGAAGGAAATGGCACCCCACTCCAGTACTCTTGCCTGGAAAATTCCATGGATGGAGGAACCTCGTAGGCTACAGTCCATGGGGTCGCAAAGAGTCAGACTTGACTGAGCAACTTCACTTTCACTTTTCACTTTCTTTTCTTTTGGAAAAGGTCTCTGGAGAGTCTTTTATCTCTTCAGAGCAGACACTGCCTGAGTTTTATCTAGAGGACTGGTTTTCAACCTGATGCCAACCAGTGGCTTTCAGTTCTGCCCCCAACACTTGGCAATGTCTGCAGACATGGGTTGTCACATTTTTGGCTGGGGGTGGCTGTGCTCCTGGCATCTAGTGAGTAGAGGCCAGAGATGCTGCTAAACAGCCCCCACTCCAACCCGCAAGTTGAGGGCAGGAGTGGGGCTATAGTGTCAGTAGTGCCAAGGTTTAAGCACCTGAACTAAAGTGACTTCCTCTGAGTAACAGGGCTTCTTCAGCATGTACTGTAGCACCCAAAAGTCCCTCTGCGGCAGATACTTTCAGCTTGTTTTGGCCGTCCCGTTAAAGTCTCTTTTGCTCACCCAAGTGGAGGGCGTGCTTAGGTCACTGGCTTATTTCAGGTTACTGATTTAAGCACTTTGAAAGGTAATTTTAGCATTACACTGCATTTTGTAACCTAACAGACTGGTGTACATTTTAGGCAAAAGTACATTTCCTTTTTCAGAGGACCAGAGTGGTTGCCTTCCCTGGAATTTTTGCAAATGTGTAACATGCCTGTTGTCTAGGTTTTGTTGCTGTTCAGTCATCGTGTCTGATGCCTTGTGAACCCATGGACTGCAATACACCAGACTTCCTGTCCTTCCTTCCTATCTGCCAGAGCTTGCTCAAACTCATGTCCATTGAGTCGGAGATGCCATCCAACCATCTCATCCTCTGTCATCCCCTTCTTCTGCCTTCAATCTTTCCCATCATCAGGGTCTTTTCCAATTAGACAGCTCTTCACATCAGGTGGCCAAAGTATTGGAGCTTCAGCTTCAGCATCAGTCCTTCCAATGAGTATTCAGGCTTGATTTCCTTTAAGAGTCTTCTCCAGGACCACAGTTCAAAAGCATCAATTCCGTGCTCAGCCTTCTTTATGGGGCAACTCATATTGGTACATGACTACTGGAGAAACCTAGCTTTGACTATGCGAACCTTTGCCAGCAAAGTGATGTCTCTGCTTTTTAATATACTGTCTAAGTTGGTCATAGCTTTTCTTCCAAGGAGCAGGCATCTTTTAATTTCGTGGCTATAATCACCATCTGCAGTGATTTTGGAGCCCAAGAAAATGAAAAGAAATCTAAATTGTTCTTGGGTTAGTGATTGGTGTCACATCTTAGGAACGTCCAGCTTAGTAAATGCAGTTGCATACCAACAGCAAAAGGAGAAGGGATGAGGACTCTGTAAGGATTCTGGAAAAAACTATTTTAGTACTTTTTTTAATGCCTCTTTCCAGACATAACCCAACATTATCTGATATTCAACCGAAGATTGAGCTTTTGAGGATAATTTTATGTAATAGTCAATTTTCATCTTTCCCAGAGACTCCTAATCTTCACACGACGCTTCTATAGCTTCCTCTCCTTTAACCTAATTCAGATTTGCTTAAAGAATTTATCTTGAGTTAGTTATGTCCAGGAAATACTCATGTGTTCTAATAAACTTCTTAGCTTGAGTAAACTTGGGCTTAAATAATGGCATATTGATTTCCTTCTCCAGAGTCCATGGGTTTCTGAGGAAAAAAAACAAGCTGTGTAGGAGAGGCCAGTGGTCAATCATGGAAGCTGGAAGGAAGAACTTTTTGTTCAGAAGGATTTGTTGTGTGAACTTTCTGCCCTTAGGGGGTAGCAGCATTAGATGAGGACATGGAGGGCCAGTGGGATCGCACAGCAGGGATGCAGCGGAGCTGGGACTCTGGCCCAGACTCTGTCTTCAGAGCACATACACAGTACTCTCTGTGCCCGTTCCAGGGGATGAGGTGGGAAGCCCAGGAGGGCTTCCAACAGAACACAGTCCTGGTCTCTCGGGAGCTTATTTTCCAAGGATCCTGTTTGTAAGTTGAACTGCTTGGGTATTACAAACACCTGAGTTGGAAACCATTGTTATCAGATCCCTTACACTGCCTTTGTAGGACTGTACCTTGAGACCCTTTCCTGACTAGCACAGACATTCGAAAGTCAAGGAGAGAAAGAGCGACTAGCAGAAAAAACATGAGAGGAAGTGAGCAGATGCTCAGGCTGGGCCAGTAAGCCCTCGTGGTTTGTGCCTTCATTTTTCCACTTTAATACACACCTTTAAAAGTCACCAGCTCATAAATGCTGGAGAGGATGTGGAGAACAGTATGGAGGTTCCTTTAAAAAACTAAAGACAGAATTACACACCATCCAGCAGTCCCACTCCTGGGCATACATCCAGAAAAGACAAAAATTCTCAATCAAAAAGATACATGCACCCCAGTGATCATAGCAGCATGATCTATAATAGCCAAGACATGGAAGCAACATAAGTGTCTATCAGCAGTGGACTGGATAAAGAAGATGTGGTGTTTGTTTAGTCGCTCAGGCGTGTCTGACTCTCTGAAACTCCATGGACTGTAGCCCAGCAGGCTCCTCTGTCCACGAAATTTCCCAAGCAAGAACACTGGAGCAGGTTGCCATTTCCTTCTCCAGTTCCTTCCAACCCAGGGGTTGAACTCGGTCTCCTGAGTGTCTCCTGCAAGTGGATTTTTTTTTTTTTTACTACTGAGCCACTGGGGAAGCTGGGTAAAGAAGGTGTGGTATACACACAAACACCCAGGAATATTACTCAGCCATTAAAAAGAATGATATAATGTCATTTGCAGCAACATGGATGAGCCTAGAGATTTATCATACTAAGTGAAGTAATAGAGTTATCAAAAGGGAAAGGAAAGGGGAAGAAGGGATAATTTAGGAGTTTGGGATTAACAGATACACACTACTGCATATAAAACAGAAAACAAGGACCTACTGTATAGCACAGGGGACTATATTCAGTATCTTGTAATTACTTATAATGGAAAAGAATCTGAATATATATATACACATAAATCACTTTGCTGTATACCTGAAACATTGTAAATCAGCTGTGAAAGTGAGAGTCGCTCAGTCGTGTCAGACTCTGCGACTCCATGGACTGTACAGCCATGGAATTCTCCGGGCCAGAATACTAGAGTGGGTAGTCTTTCCCTTCTCCAGGGGATCTTCCCAACCGAGGGATAGAATCCAGGTCTCCCACATTGCAGGCAGATCCTTTACCTGCTGAGCCACCAAGGAAGCCTCTATACTTCAATTTTTTTTTTAAGGCACAAATTTGTGACTTCTTTAGAGTTCCACCCTTGCTCCTGCCTCAGAGCCTTTGATCCTGCTGTTTCTCTTCCTGGATGTGTTTTCTCTGGACTGCTTCACGGCTAGTTCCTCCTCCTGGATTCCAACTCAAAAGCTAACTTCTTGGGGGGGGAAAAAAAGAACAAGCCTCACCTCCTGTTTGGACACCTACCCCCTATCTGCATCTCGCACCTCCGCTGCATCCCACCCCCGGCCTTTTTTTTTATTTTTATTTTTGGCCACACTGCATAGCAGAGATTTCCCTCCACCTGCAGCCTTGATGTTCCCTTCAGGCCTTCCCTGAGCAGGGATCTCACACAAGGGAAGGATTATTTAATGCGTTGGAAAGTGAAGTGAAAGTTGCTCAGTCGTGTCCAGCTCTTTGCAACCCCATGGACTATACAATCCATGGACTTCTCCAGGCCAGAGTACTGGAGTGAGTAGCTTTTCCTTTCTCCAGGGGATCTTCCCAGCTCAGGGCTGGAGAGCAGCTGAATGACTGTAGCTCTCTGGGGCAGTGGCTCCAGAGGGCACGCATAGCCCACTACTGACATCTGGTGGCTCTGGGGCAGAAATACAACTACCATGGGCTCATGCAGTTGGCGCTGTCCTGTCTTAATCTTTGCAACCACATGGACTGCAGCATGCCAGGCTTCCCTGTCTTTCACTATCTCCCAGAGTTTACTCAAACTCATGTCTATTGAGTCGGGGATGCCATCCAACCATCTCATCCTCTGTCTTCCCCTATTGCCCTCAATCTTTCCCAGCATCAGTGTTTTTTACTTTACCGATGAGTCAGCTCTTCGCATCAGGTGGCCAAAGTATTGGACCTTCAGCTTCAACATCAGTCCTTCCAATGAATATTCGGGGTTGATTTCCTTTCGGATTGACTGATTTTATCTTCGTGCTGTCCAAGGGATTCTCAGAGTCTTCTCCAGCACTACAGTTCAAAAGCATCAATTCTTGGGTGCTCAGCCTTCTTTATGGTCCAACTCTCACATCTATACATGACTACTGGAAAAAGCATAGCTTTGACTACACACATGCAGTGAGTCTAAATATTTCAAAGTCAAATATCAAGGTATGAGCTTTCAAATAAAACTCACTCTAACTTCCTTTCTTGATGCTGGGAAAGATTGAAGGCATGAGGAGAAGGGGACGAGAGAGGATGAGATGGTTGGATGGCATCACCAACTCAATGCATATGCGTTTGAGCAGGCTCTGGGAGTTGGTGATGGGCAGGGAGGCCTGGCGTGCTGAAGTCCATGGGGTTGCAAAGAGTTGGACATGACTGAGCAAATGAACTGAACTGAACCTGTTTCCTCAATAAATACTTTTATAATACCTGCAAATCTCAGTTCAAAAGTTGCATTTCCAGGCTCCCCAGCGTTCCATGCCAGAACAGAGTGGCACAGGGAGAATTGGCCTTTGTCCTGCACCCCGTCTCCGCTGCAAACCACAGGTTGCACCGCAGGGCTTTGAACGCGTGTGGATACTCAGCTCCGTCCAAACCCCGCTGCAAACTTGTTTGCCTCCGTCACACTTCCAGCTTTGGGGCACTCCCATTGGCTGTACATTTGCTCTCAGAACTGACCCAGACAAGAGATTTCTACACATCTTGGAAAAGGACTCAGGGCCTAGGGGTGGGCATTTCCAGGGCACTGGGCGACTGGAACATGATCTGAAAGGGGATGGCCCAGGTTCTAGGTGAGCACAGAAGCTCCCTGACTTGGTCCGTGGACAGAGAGTGGTGCCCTCTAAAATACAGGGGCCAAGGGAAGGGGCCAAAGGCTTGCCCAGGTCTAAAGCAGCACCACCTGAGAAAAACCAAGGGCTGGGACAATGGGAGGGCGTCATGAATACTCTCCCAGGACTTCCCTGGCATCCAGTGGTTAAGACTTCACCTTCCAACGCAGGGGATGCAGATTCAATCCCTGATCAGGGATAAGATCCTACACGCCTCTCGGTCAAAAAACACATAAACCAGAAGCGATGTTGTAATAAATTCAATAAGTACTTTAAAAATGGTCCACATCAAAAAACATCTTTTTTTTTTTTCAAACTTTAAACTTTTTGATTGGGGTGTAGCCAATTAACAATGTTGTGACAGTTTCAGGTGAACAGTGAAGGGACTCAGCCATACATGTGTAGGTATCCATTCTCCCAAAACCCCCACCCATCCAAGCTGCCACATACCATCCAGGAGAGTTCCCTGTGCTCTACAATAGGTCCTTGCTGATGGTATCCATTTTAAATACAGCAGTGGGTACATGACCTTCCCAAACTCCCTACCCCCCACAACCATAAATTCACTTTCTACGTCTGGGACTGTCTTTCTGTTTTGTAAGTAAGCTCATTTGTACCACTTCTTCTTAGATTCCACATATAAGGGATGTGGTTGCTGTCATCCTTCAGGCGTCAAGTCGTGTTGGACTCTTCACAACCCCATGGACGGCAGCATGCCAAGGGATGGGGTATGATATTTGAAAAAAAAAATACACTTCAACTGGTCATAAAAATGGTCATAACAGCTAACACCGTCGGGAACTGTTTCCCAGTTGCTTTTTCATGGGCCTCATACATATCATTTTTTCATACTTATCATTTCTTTATACATATCATTCTTTAACTTTACAACCGTCCTAAGAGGACGAATCATATTATTACCCCTATTTTAGAGATTAGGCAACCAAGTTGTAAGGAACTTACCCAGTGTTACACAGATGGCATTGGGGTCGTAACCTGGGTAGCCTGGCTCAAGTTCACGCTCTTTACTAGTATGATATACAAAAGGAAGAAAGAATTCTGGCAAGAAAGAGACGCTGAAGAGGTTGTCTATTACACCTCAATAAAATGAGGAGAAGACCCAGGAGATTGTTACAGAAAGAAAGCAGGTCCAACTGTATTTATATCAGACAAGATTGAATTGGAAGAGGAAAGCTTTGAAAGGGCCAAAGAGGAATATTTCACACTATAAGATGATAGACATCATCAAGAAGAAACAGCAGGAACCCTTTACTGACCTAATAGCTTCAAAATATAAATCAGAAGCTGACTGAAGTTCCATTTAACAATGACAAAGTCAGAATCACGACGGGAGACTCATATGCCTCTCAGAGAACATTAATAAAGAACATTTAAAAATAAGAACATAAAGAACTTAAATATTCAATAAATTACCTACAGCTAATGTCCTACCATGGCCACAGGACTGGAAAAATTCAGTTTTCATTCCAAGGAAAGGCAATGCCAAAGAATACTCAAACTACCGCACAATTACACTCATCTCACATGCTAGTAAAGGAATGCTCAAAATTCTCCAAGCCAGGCTTCAACAGTACATGAACCGTGAACTTCCAGATGTTCAAGCTGGATTTAGACAAGTCAGAGGAATCAGAGCTCAAATTGCCAATATCCGTTGGATCATCGAAAAAGCAAGAGAGTTCCAGAGAAACATCTACTTCTGCTTTACTCACCATCCAAAGCCTTTGATTGTGTGGACCACAACAAACTCTGGAAAATTCTTAAAGAGATGGGAATATCAGACCACCTGACCTGCCTCTTGAGAAATCTGTATGCAGATCAGGAAGCAACAGTTAGAACTGGACATAGAACAACAGACGGGTTGCAAATAGGGAAAGGAGTGTATCAAGGCTGTATGTTGTCACCCTGCTTATTTAACTTATATGCAAAGTACATCATGAGAAACGCAGGGCTGGAGGAAGCACAAGCTGGAATCAAGATTGCCAAGAGAAATATCAATAACCTCAGATAGGCAGATAACACCACCCTTATGGCAGAAAGCAAAGAACTAAAGAGCCTCTTGATGAAAGTGAAAAGAGAATGAAAAAGCTGACTTAAAACTCAACATTCAGAAAACGAAGATCATGGCATCTGGTCCATCACTTCATGGCAAATAGATGGGAAAATAGTGACAGACTTTATTTTTTGAGCTCCAAAATCACTGCAGATGGTGATTGCAGCCATGAAATTAAAAGACGCTTACTCCTTGGAAGAAAAGTTATGACCAACCTAGACAGCATATTAAAAAACAGAGACATTACTTTACCAACAAAGGTCCACCTAGTCAAAGCTATGGTTTTTTCAGCAGCCATGTATGGATGGGAGAGTTGGACTATAAAGAAAGCTGAGTGCCAAAGAATTGATGCTTTTGGACAGTGGTGTTGGAGAAGACTCTTGAGAGTCCCTTGGACTGCAAGGAGATCAAACCAGTCCACCCTAAAGGAAATCAGTCCTAAATATTCATTGGAAGAACTGATGCTGAAGCTGAAACTCCAATACTTTGGCCAACTGATGAGAAGAACTGACTCATTGGAAAAGACTCTGATGCTGGGAAAGATTGAAGGCAAGAGGAGAAGGGGATGACAGAGATACGATGGCTGGATGGTATCACCGACTCAATGGACGCGAGTTTCAGCAAACTCAGGTAGCTGGTGATGTGTAGGGAATCCTGGCGTGCTGCAGTCCATGGGGNACTGATGAGAAGAACTGACTCATTGGAAAAGACTCTGATGCTGGGAAAGATTGAAGGCAAGAGGAGAAGGGGATGACAGAGATACGATGGCTGGATGGTATCACCGACTCAATGGACGCGAGTTTCAGCAAACTCAGGTAGCTGGTGATGTGTAGGGAATCCTGGCGTGCTGCAGTCCATGGGGTCAAAAAGAGTCGGACTCGACTGAGTAACTGAACTGAACTGAATGTCCTACCTGGGCTTCCCTGGTGCCTCAGTGGTAAAGAATCCACCTGCAGTACAGGATATGCGGATTCCATCCCTGGGTCAGGAAGCTCCCCTGGAGAAGGAAATGGCAACGCACTCCAGTATTCTTGTCAGGAAAATCCCATGGACAGAGGAGCCTGGAGGACTGCAGTCCATGGGGTCGCAAAAGTTGGACATGACTTAGCAACTAAACAACAATGTCCTAATTAGTGAAAGACCAAAGGCTATTTGTACCATGTGAATATTCCACCATGTGCTCAAGAAAGAAAGTTCTCTTTATTAAAAAGAAAAGGGAGAGAGACTTCCCTGGTGCCACCGTGGTTGACTCCCCTCTCGCAGTCCCTGGTGGGGGAACTAAGATCATGCATGCCATGCAGTACACCAAAAGAAAAAGATGCCAACATTAAAAATATAATCAATAAAAGAAAAGGTAAGAGGCAATCAGGCCTGTCTCAACTTTAGATATCAACACTCTTCTGGATCTCAGCCAGACTTTTAAAAGTGAGACAAAACCAAACTTAGACTTGTTTCTCCAAGCACAGTCAGATATGTCCATGCCTTTCTGAATCCAAATCCAATGTGAGTGTCTTCCACTTTCAGAAAGTCTTTCCATGCAATATATATATCATGTATACGCTATTTTATCAGGATTTGGAAAAAAAGAAGACTACATGCATACTGGCTTCTTGCTCCTGAAAATGGCTGAATTGTTTTCTTTGGTTTTCAACACAGCAGCAGTTGTAGCAAACCTGAGTGTGTGCATGTGGTGAGCGAGCAGGATGGGAATTCCCAGGGACTTTTCATGGGTCACCCAGGCCCCACAGAGAGTAGAGAGGGAGGACAAGCCTTTCCATGGCCCTCACCTGCATGGTTCATTGGGCTGCTAAGGGCAAGGGGAGATGGCCTCGCTGGAGCCACTTTCACAAACATGATAAAAGGGGCACAGCCTGTGGGCTTCCTATGTGCATGCTAAGTCACCTCAGTTGTGACCGACTCTTTGTGACCCCCGTGGACTGTAGCCCATGAGGCTCCTCTGACCATGGGATTCTCCAGTCTTCTCTATTCAAGAATACTGGAGTGGATTGCCATGCCCTTCTGCAGGGGATCTTCCTGACCCAGGGATTGAACCTGAGTCTCCAACATTGGCCGGCAGGTTCTTTACTATTAGCGCCACCTGAGAAGTGAGTGGCTTCCTACAAAACCTGGTAATCATGCTAGACAGACACAAGATGCCAGCCAGCTTCCTTCCTGATTGGCGTTCAGGGATGAAAAATTGTTAAGTCATCAGGGCTGCTCTCAACCTTACTAGAGGAAAATGTCCAGAAAAGCAGACTAATATGACCAAGATGATTGCTTGTACTACTGCTGCAATGGTAGAAATACATCTTTTCCACCAGTGTTCTAACAACATACACCTTTCTCAATGGACTTCACCTATTTATATACGGCATTTAATTCAATGTTCAGCAAATATTTATTGAATATTACCTTGTGTTAGGTGCTAGGATACAGCTGTAAATAAGAGAATGCCCTTGTTTGAAGAGAGTCCTTAGGTATGCAGTCGGGGGACAACTGAAAAAAGAGACAATTAATTGCAATGAGTGATAAATGCTGTGAAGAAAATATAACGGAGTTAGGGCCACCAAATCGGAGAAGGCAATGGCACCCCACTCCAGTACTCTTGCCT
>SJYA01005361.1:8957-25503 GCA_006410615.1 Neotragus moschatus
GACCCGCGGCCGCTTGGGCAGCGGCTCCCCGGGCTCAGCGCCGCTGCGGCCACACGCGAAGTCCCGCGCGGGCGCCCAGGGGCCGTCGCTCCTGGCGGTGTCGGCGGGGGGCTGCGGCTCCGGCCGCCGCGCCTTCTCCGGGCCTGCCTTGCAGGGCGGTGCTTCGGGCGGCGTGCGGGCGGGACTGGGCCCCGGCACCCCGAGGCCGGGTGGTGGCAGCGGGCGCAGCGCCTTGAGGTTGCTGGGGGCTAAAGTGCTGTCGGCGCCCGTGGGCGGCGGGGCTCTGCTGGGCCCCTGGGCGCCGGGCGCGGGCCGCTCGGCTGGCGCGGGCTTGGGCTGAGCCGGGGCGGCCAGCCGCGGCTTGGGCCTGAAGGCGCCGGGCAGCGGGGGCACGTCCTTGCCCAGCAGGGCCGGCGGGCAGCCAGTCCGCCGGCTGCGCAGCGCAGCCTTGCCCCGGCAGCTCTTGTGCGCGTCGGGGTGGTACTTGTGCTCCAGCCTCTGATGCATCGTCAGCACCTCCGGGTAGAAGGTCTTGAAGGTGCAGAACGGGCAGGTGCTGCTGGCGGTCACGCTCCTGCCCAGAGGCGCCCCCGCGCCCCCGTGCGGGGCGCCGAGGGACAGGTTCAAGGGCTTCTCCTGGCAGCCTGCGTCCGCCGCCCGCTTCTCCCGGGGCCCGAGCTGCGCGTGGCGGGCCGCCGTGGCCGCCTCTGTCCTGCACACCAGGGGGCTGGCCTGAGGGTCCGCGGGCGGCCTCTTCTTCAAGGCGTCCAAGTAAGCGGGGCCGGGGGCCTTGCTCGGCTTCTCGGCACCGTCGTCCGCTGCATCCTTGCTGAAATCCTGAGTTTCCCTGTGCACTGGTGCGAGCAGGGCGCCGCCCAGGACGCACTGAGAGGCGGGGGCCATCCCCTTCAGTTGCTTTGCAGGTGGGCTGCCTTTAACATCTTTGGCACCATCGAAACATCTTTTCAGATTTTTGGTTTGCGCACTGTCGGCGATTAGGAGCGCATCTTCGGCCTCCTGGGGTCTCCCGTCGCTCTTGCCGTCTGCGGCAGCGTCCGTCTGCTTGTCCTTGTGATGTCTCTCCAGGTGATACCGCAAGGAGGTCTTCTGCGCTGCAGCATAGTCACAGAATTCACATTTGTATGGTTTTTCACCTAAAACGAGAAGCGTCACTTTACTACACATGAAAAGCATCAACACACGACAGAGAACGGAGTTCTTTCCTCTTCCCTTCTTGTCTGTGAATCTTCTCATCCAGAAGCTCTCACCAGTTGTGGCTTTATGACTCTTTCTACCCCAAATATTTGAAAATGTGAACGTGTGTCTTCCATTTAAAAATTTAAAAGCACACCTTAAAATGATCTCATTTAATCTTCAGAACAGCCCTACGCGAGTGAATATTATCCCATCTTTACAGCTAAGAAAATGAGTGCAGAAAAGTTAATCTGCCGATGGCCGCACAGCCAATGAGCAGAAGAGAAGCAAGTTCCAGTCCACACGGCCTCCCACTCCCTTATGTTACAGCTGCTTCCACAGCCTAAAGAGAACAGGACCGAGAATCCTCCCGTGGTTCAGTGGCTAGGGCTTCACGCTCTCAGTGCCAAGATCACGGTTTTATTCACCTGCTGGGGGAACTAATATCCCCTAAACCAGGCAGAGTGGCCAAAAAGTAACAGTAATAAACATAAACCAAAGATGATTAAGTATTACTAATTTCATTCTAAAACATAAAACTGTGACATTTAAAAATATTAGAGGTTTTAATAAGATGGGAGTGAGGATAAAGGAATCAGACATTAAACAAGAGACCAGCTTCACAAGAAAACAGCTGAAGTCACAATAAGACTAAAGGAAGCAGAGGGACAAGCTACAAATCTGGGCAACAGCGAAAGCCAGACGCAGGGCCACATCACAGTCCTCAGAGCCGGTACATGCAGGCAGCAACCTTAAGGAGCTCCTTACCTGTATGCGTTCTGAGATGAATATTGAGGTAATAATTGGAACGGAAAAACTTGCCACAATAACTACATTCTCTTGAGGATGTAAGATGCTTCATTTTCCCTCCATCATCATTTTTATCTTAAAATAGAAACAAAAATATTCATGTAAGAAGATAGCTCCAGGATGTGAGCAGGGCAGCTGACTTAAAGATTCTTGGTGGAACATTTTTGGAAAACCTGAAATAATTTTTGTATTAGATATTGGCTAAAATCAGCCAACTGCTGCTTTGAGGCTGTGTGCAGCATTAAAGCCTGTGTGCAACAGTTTTGTTTTCTGAGCACAGCAGAGTTCACTGTTGACGATTCCCTTCTTCACGGCCTCGGTCACAAGACCATTTAGTAGACTGAAATGAACAGGCAGCTTTCTGCGCTCCCAGGCCTAAGACACACAGAATCTGGCAAACTTGAGCTGGACCTGCACATGGGCTGGAATAACCAGCTTCTTCAGAGTAAGTCATTTAGAAAACCCAGCCAACACAAATGCCAACTTTCCCAGCCACCAAAGGAAAAGGTTAACTTGCTTAAGATTAAACCAGTTACCACTAGAGGGCAGCAGGCACAACTCAATCTTTAAAAGTTTGGCCCTGGGCAAACAGCTAGGAAAGTTTGTCAGAATTTAGCAAAGCAGATTTTGGAAAGCAGGTCATCTTATTGGCAAGTGCTCACATGGGCAACCTGGACGAACCGCGATCTGTACAGCGGGCTAGACTTTAAGCCCCTCTGTCCACAATCAGGACAGTGGAGCAGACCCAGGCCCCCCGAGGCAGGCCCAGGCACTACCGCCACGCCCCAGCTCGTCCAGCAGGACCGAGCTCCATGTGAACCTCCTGTCTCCATGTGAACCTCCTGTCTCCGCGGGGCACGTCACACCCATCAGTGTGGCTGAAGCAGAAGACAGGCCATCTGTAAATTCAGCATAGCTCATCCTTTTTCCTGGAAACCCTCAAGTTTCCAACTGAAGGGCCTCTGCCTGGCTCTGTCCACACTCTGAAGTCTAGATTTGTAGACTTCTTTCAAAAAGCAGCTTGTAAGAAACCTTGGTGAGCCCTCAGGTACCATAAAGACGGGAGTAAAGAGAGAATTCCCCAATGGTCCAGTGGTCAGGACTCCACACCAGGGACCAGGTTCAATCCCTGATGGGGGAACTAAAACCCCGCAAGCCTTGGGGCATGACTTAAAAACAAAAGAGACAGGACCACATAATTTGTCACCCCTGAACGTCCATGAAGACAGCATGATGCTGCTGCTGCTAAGTCACTTTAGTCATGTCCGACTCTGTGCGACCCCATGGACCACAGCCCACCAGGCTCCTCCGTCCACGGGATTTTCCAGGCAAGAGTACTGGAGTGGTTGCCACTGCCTTCTCCAGAAGACAGTATAGCCACCTCCAAGTACTGGAAGACAGCAGAGACAACCTTTGGTCTAAAAAGGTGTCACAAGGACTTAAAAAATCAACTTACATGAATCACTGTTATTAATCCAGTTTATAAAAGATGAAAACAATAAATCATTTACTTTGCTTTTTGACTGTGAAAGTAAATCTGAAGAAAGCCAGGTGGGCAGTAGATGACAGGAAGTGTAGACCAGAAGGCCCATCACAGTGTGGGTTCAGGGGATCCAACCCCTCACAGAGCGCCCAGCTCTCCCTCTGACACTCACACCCAGCTCGCCAAGACTTCAGCTGAGCTTGCATGTCATAGCAGTTTACCACCTCCAGCTGTGTGTCGGGATTTATGGTGTGTTGTGTCACATCCAGTTACGAAACGCCTCTACTCCAACACAAAGGACGTGAAACGTCCTGTCTCCCGGGTTCCTGCTCCTCTCTAGCTTCACCCGTGATTCTGTTGTGCTTTATAAAGGATTTTTTATAAATAGGCAGCTGAAATCATCCTTGGGAGGTGGAAGATAAGGGTTGATAAACGAATTGTGTAAACAGGGAAATCAGGGCAAAGAAAGGTTAAGCAAGACGTAACCGGACCCAACGCAAGTCCTGGTGCTCCCAGCTATTATGGGCCATCCTAGCCGCCCGCCAACAGGGCCCAGGTTTTCCACTCGGTCCTGCCCACGGGCAAATGCGACCGTCCACTCGGTCCTGCCCACACCGCCTGCGGGCAAACACGACCGTCCACTCGGTCCTGCCCACACCACCTACAGGCAAACGCGACCGTCCACTCGGTCCTGCCCGCGCTGCCTACGGGCAAACGCGACCGTCCACTCTGTCCTGCCCGCGCCGCCTACGGGCAAACGTTACCGTCCGCTCACAGCTCTCGGGCACCGGGCATCTCTCTCACCACAAGCAGCAGAGCGCTGCCCCCGTTTCTAAGGAATCACTGAAGAAGACTAGAAGGCTATGTTTAAAGTCATTTTTATGATGTCATTAAGACATCTAATGCATTTTCTAGATTTCTAAACCTGAAGATTATAAGCATGCCAAGTGCTACGTTTCCTGTCTCCAAGGAAACTCAAAACATGCTGAATATTTGCTACGAAAACTACCACCCTCAGCCCCATCATGTGATCAGGACAGAAACTGGGCACCGGCTTGAGAGAAGATGTATTATCCGGTCACGTTCCCACTGGGTCTCTTAAGAGACATCGACACACAGCCAACTCATGGCACAAGACGCCAGTGTATGTTTAAACCAAGACCACCTTTGTAAAGGACACTATTTTCCTAGTTCTCATTATTGCCCAGCTGATTTGGCAGGGGTTTATTACCCAAGCTCCAGCAGCAGAATCCTCTAGTCAATAAAAGATTACTAAACAGAGAAAAGCTGTGTGAAGAGGGGCGTGACCTGAAGCACAGGTCGGACACTCTGCCCTGGACGGTGCGCCCTGGACCAGAGAGACCCACCAGCAGGCCCTCTGTGACGGCCTCCGTTTCCTCTCAGTGGCATCAGAACACCAGAATTGTGACTGAACAGATGAGATCTTTCAGTCAGCTTTGATGTGTTCATTCTCTGTACTTGACGAGGGGCTGGAGTGACTGAGCCAAGAGCAGCAGCCCAGGCCTCCGCCCCGCTGCGACGCAGCACACATACCAGGTGAGCGAACGTGGGGCCTGTTAGCAAAATATGACATCGCATCCCTCTCCGAGCAGGAAGAAACCACAACGGGCCTTTTAAGGCCACCCTACTGTTACAGAAAGGAGACGAAGGCCCTGAGAGCTTAGGGACTTTTACGATAGGGTGAGACCAGGAGCCAGGGCCCAGACCCGCCCTCAGTGTCCTCCCTGCAGCACGGGGCGGGGGGCGGGGGCAGCTCACCCAGGTGCAGCCCGTCTGGGAGCCCGTCCTCCGAGCCGTCCTCGGAGCCAGCCTCCCGGTCCAGGGCCCCGCTGTCCTCCAGGGCGGGCGGCAGCTCCGGGGAGCACGTCCTGGGCTGCCTGCCGTCCGCCGCGGCGGCGGGGGGCGCGCCGGCATCCGCCCTGCGCTCCTTCTTGTGCACGCGTGAGTGCAGCACCAGCTGGTGGTAGGTCCGGAAGGCTTTGCCACACTCGGCGCAGTGCGTCGGCTTCTCCTTACTGCTAGCCACCTTGGGGTCCGCGTCCACAGAAGGCACTTCGCCGTGGGTGTGTCTGGGCTTCTCCTTGTCTTGGGAGAGGCCGGGGCAACCGCTTTTACTTGTCCTGGGCTTTCCGGAACCTTCGGGCTGGCTCTTGCCGCTGCTCCAGATCTCCCCCGGCTCCTCCTTGTCGGAGCACGACTCATCGTTGTCGGTGCTGCCCTCCTGGCCCGGCTGCTGCTCCTTCACCTCTCGGCACACGGCCACCTTGCCCTTGGTGGCCAGCTGCCAGGCCTGGTAGGTGGTGAACGGGTCCAGCTGCGGTATCCACTTGGCGGGCTTCTTGGCGACCTCGGCAGGGGACGCGGGTCTCAGGTTCAGGAACTGCAGCAGCTCCGCCCCTGGCGACGGCAGGCCTTCCTGCGGAGCTTCGGTCTGCGGGCCGCGGGGCCCCGGAGCAGCTTCTTTGGTGTGCATCTTCCGGTGATCGATGAGACTTTCTTTGTCTGGAAACAGAAAGCCGCAGACCATGCAGATCTTGTACGGCGAGGAGACGCCCTCGGCCGCGGGCTCCTGCACCACCTCGTTGATGGTCGCCGGGCTCTCCAGGCCGGGCTGCGGCCTGCTCTTCGCCCCTGCCTTGCCCGTGTGCGTCCGCATGTGGTTCTTCAGGAACCAGGGCTCCTTGAAGCGCCGGCCGCACATGTGGCACCCGTACGTGAACGAGTCCTTGTGCTTCCTCATGTGCATCTCGACGTCGAAAGCCCCGCGGAACGTCTGCCCGCACACGTCACAGCTCAGCTCCTCGTTCTCCTGGCAGCTCTTGTCCTTGGGAGGCTCGCTGCGCACCTGAACTTTATCCAGAGGACTGAGATACTCCGCTTCGACGCGCAGGACGGCAGGCTCGCAGAGGATGGGCCGGTGCTGCAGCAGCACGTGCGCGCTGAGCTCCTCGGAGCGCGCGAAGGCCTGGCTGCAGAACATGCAGTCCAGGGGCGTGCACCCCTCCGCCTGGGCGGCGCTCCGCTCCTGCGCCGCTCGGACGGGGACCGCGGCGGCCCCCTTGATCGCCATGGCGTCATCGAGCTCCACCTGGGTGCCCAGGGAATTGCCGATCACTTCCGGTCCATCCATATACGCCAAGAGGGACTGGGTTGGCATGTTTCCTGTCTCCTGAGGACTGTGTATAAAATTAGAATCTGCTTGAGGAATCTCTGGAGTTGGAATAAGGCCACTTGTCAAAGACTTCTCACTCACGCACCCAGCAGCCCGAGGCTTCAAAACTAGAGCGAATATCTGTCGTAAAAATTCAAAACGAAGTGTGTATTCCTCTACGTCGTCTCTTCGCAAGTCCAGGAAGCTCAGTCACAACGCCGATCCCTGGCTCTCTCTAGGACCAGGCAGAGAGCCTCCCCGGTGGCGGCCACAGAGCCAGGTCAGCGCAAAGCATGCGTTCTGTCTTCACCGAGCCGCCGATTCAGCTGAGCAAAGGTAACTTCCAGCAACCTGGAGACAAGGGACTTCCAAAACCTAGAGGAGAAAAAAAAAGGTGAGCTCCAGTCAGAAAGGAGAGAAGGTGGGCCGATGACTCGCAGCGGTCTTCCCCCCGAAGCGGAGGAGGCACTGGATTCAGGGGCTTCCCTTTTAGGGAACATCGCTCTGGACAAAGCCTGCTGCCACACACGCTCATTAATTAGACCGCGAGCGTTTTATCCAATAGCCCGCATCAACCCCCAAGAAGTGCACAGTTGAACTGGCGCTTCAATGATTTAAATAAAAAACGTCAAGTATCAGAACAGAAATGATCAAATTCAGCTCAATGTGTCTTAACGCTGCTCAAGTGCAGGGTGTCTGTCCTTGCGAACAACCTCAAGTCTACAGATTCGTAAGAAGAAACGACGAAAGCACCTGAGGCAAAACCTGAAAAGCCAGAGTTTCTCATTTTCTTATAGACAAATACACAAGAAACGCAAATGCCTAAAAGCACACATAACCTAAATCACCAAGAAAAGCACTGAAAAAGAGGAACCTCTCCTAAAATCCCCATTCAAGAAACACACTTCAGAACAGTTTCTCATCCTGGCCACGCAGAACCTTGATATATTTTGAACCACTGGACACCGTGCCCCTCATTCCACTGCCCAAACCTGTTTGCTTTTAACAACCTTCTGCCTTCAGTGGGCACCAGGGTAAGACTTCCTTGCCCAGACTGCAAATAAGGAAATACAGACACAAAGCCGTTTCATGAATGCACACATTTTAAGTAAGATCTTCAGCACGGCTGGCTCAACATAGCTTAGGCTTCCATCAGAAAATAGACCTCATTTCTAATCCACCTTTCACGTATGTATTGGCCAGGTGCAAAATGGATGACCTGACTGAACTGCAGGCTCTGAGCTGGAAGCAAATTTTCACACTTGCAGAAGGATTAGCCTGTGAAGCCAACACCCTCCACCTTCAAGGTGAGCAGTTTTCACATAGTCCCAAGCTACTTTAACTGAAGTCAGTCAAGTTCACCCAAGAAAACAGAAAGACATGCAAACTATTCCACCACAGTCAACAGTTCACACACACACACACACACATCCCTCTCCTTTCCTTCTCTCCACTTCCTCAAAGAGAGGAGCCAGTGGGCTCAGAACAGGAGGAAACACTTCTTCCCCTTCTTCACACCCAGAAAAAGAAAATCCTCCTACTCCGTTATCTTTTGGTCAGGAGTGAACTAGATCTTTAACGTTAAGCTTTTCTCCGCAGGCCTGCAGGTCCAGCTTTAGGGTAAAGGAAGAAAGGACTGAAGTGTTTTATCTTTAGTTTCTTAGCCTTCTGTTGCAGTCACAATGGAGGAGAAACACACAGACTGGGCTGCCAGCTGCTGGGCAGCATAGGACACTCCAGAGGCCTGGGTTCCAGTCCTGGCTGGGCTGCAGCCTTGGAGCTGCCAGCACCGCGTACCCCGTCTCCCTCCGTCCACTCACTGGGGCTGGTTAATCACAGGACCACCTGCAGAGCTCAAAACAGCCATGGTCCTGAGGCTAGACACACTTCACGGGTGGACGTAACTCTGATCACGCTGACCAAGATGTGAGATGGCCACTTGGATCTGCTGAGTGATACTTCAGGTTTCCCTGTAGTCAGTCACTCCTTCAGCAAATATTTGCTGAATGTGAGCGTCCCAGGTGATACTGTAGCTGAAAGTGACCGCACACACTCTGGAAGAGCAGCTCTCAAACCCCGACGGCCCTCTTCACTGGCCGACAGCTGCGTGAGGATGAGAGGCGCCTCGAGCAGGCCACAGCTACAGGAATCCATCTCAGTCTGAATGAAGCCTGCCCTTTACTTAAGACCCTTTCTACTTTTTGGGTGCCAAAATGCGCTTCTTATAAAATGAAAGAGTGGCGATAGGAAAGGGTTTTGAAGTTTTGTGTTTTTTTATGTCCCGATTTGACAAAAATCAAAGCCCTGCATGTCAGACCTCAACTTTTTTTTAAGAAACTTGACAACAGTCTGACATCTGTCAGCTTTGGGGAACTCCACTTTTCTGTAAATAATCTTTCCCCAAAGACACCAACCCTAAACTCCCAAAAACTCTGGAGGAAAAACATCACGTGGGCACACTTCCCACGTTCCTATCTTCCAACAGCTTCGTTTCAGCTTTTATTTTTGAAATGTTCAAACATCTGGGTTAAGTAAGCCATCATCAGCTTCCAACATAAGACCCAAAGGAGTGGTACAGGAGGACGCTGGAAAAAATCTTCAGAGGAAGAAGAGCTTCAGTTTTGCCCGAGAGGGTGGGTAGGAGGGGCGGGAAGCTAAGGGATGGACGTCCCAGGCCAGAGGGTCTTCTGGTGGCAAAACCTCCAGCCAACGGACAGAGCCTAACCTCCAGCCAACGGACAGAGCCTGACAGTCAGTGCTGCTGCTAAGTCACTTCAGTCGTGTCCGACTGTGCGACCCCAGAGATGGCAGCCCACCAGGCTCCCCCATCCCTGGGATTCTCCAGGCAAGAACACTGGAGTGGGTTACCATTTCCTTTTCCAATGCATGAAAGTGAAAAGTGAAAGGGGACTCGCTCAGTCATGTCCACCTCCTAGCGACCCCATGGACTGCAGCCCACCAGGCTCCCCGATCCCTGGGATTCTCCAGGCAAGAACACTGGAGTGGGTTACCATTTTCTTCTCCAATGCATGAAGAAAGTGAAAAGTGAAAGGGGACTCGCTCAGTCGTGTCCGCCTCCTAGTGACCCCATGGACTGCAGCCCACCAGGCTCCCCCATCCCTGGGATTCTCCAGGCAAGAGTGCTGGAGTGGGGCGCCACTGCCTTCTCCTGACAGTCATCAGCTGTGCCCCACTGCCCGCGGCCCAGGGTCACCGCAATCCTTTCTGTCCTCTGAAAAGATGGGCTAGCCTTCAGCCCCAGGGCCAGCCCTCCTGCCTGCTGGCTCACTGCTGCCCCCAGCGCCCAAAAGGGCCACTGGGTCCGCTTCTCAAGAAACACGGGCTCGGCAGGACAGGTGTGCACCACGGCTGCGCCGGCTTCTGGCCACTCACCAACCTAACTGGCGTGACACTAAAATCAACTTGAACGCTCACCAAGACTTCTACATGGCTGGCTGCGGCTGCCGTCCAATGACCACCTTCTGCACTGTTAAGAGAATGATAAAAAATGAACCATGTCATTCACACCGTAAAGCTGACTAGTAGAAGCAAAACTGCATCGTCCGGACTTACAACCACTTCCCTGGTGGCTCAGAGGCTGAAGCATCTGCCTCCAATGCAGGAGACCCGGGTTCGATCCCCGATTCGGGAAGATCCCCTGGAGAAGGAAAGGGCAACCCACTCCAGTACTCTTGCCTGGAGAATCCCACGGGCAGAGGAGCCTGGTGGGTTACCGTCCGTGGGTTCCAAAGAGTTGGACACGACTGAGCAACTTCACTTTCACTTTCTTACTGACCTACCAAACCCAAAATGCAAGGTCTACTAGGGTCATCTCTCACAGCCACTGCCTTCAACTCTTCCATTTTATCTATGTATCTACTTTTGGCTACGTTGTGCGGCGGCAGCGCGTGGGACCTCAGCCCCCTGACCAGGGATGGAACCTGGGCCCCCTGCCCCGGGAGTTCGGGGTCTTAACCCCTGGACCCCCAGGGAAATCCCTGCCCTCAACTCTTGACACAGACACTCAATGCAGACAAAACACTTCCTTAAACTATAAATCAGTAACTAACAAGACTAGACTGCTCACCAAAAATCAAAGCTCTTTATAGAGCGCCCGTACTACCAAAGACTTGAATAATAACTTATGAAAAGCAAACATGCTAACCTCCCTCCTGCTCATGGCGACAGCCCCAGCCCCATGGAGGGAGTGTGAGTGCACAGGCCCCCAGTGTGCAGCAACCGCAGGGGCTGGAGAGACCTGTCCTGGACAAAGAGCTGGAGGTGGGGTGCGGGGGGAGACGCCATAAAGCAACGCGCTCACTCTAAACGCTAGTGTGCAGAAGAGGGAGACTGCCGAACACCCTGAGCCAAGGTGCTCAGCAAAAAGATTCTCCAGTATCTTAACTTTTCCTCAGGTTAACGACAGCACTCAACCGTCAGCCATTTACTCCTCAGGCACCTAAAGCAACAGGTTATTCAGTATAACCTATTTGGAGAGAAAACTAAGTTATATTGTGATCACTTCAGTAGATACTTTTTTTTTAATTTACCACAACATAAACTTTGAGAAGAAAGAACCATACTGCTGTAACCACCTAAAATAAAATGCAAGTCTGGTGTTCTTGAAGCCATTTAATTTTTTTAAAAAGCAGATACTCATGTGTGAGTAAAGTTACTATGAATCCTGCCAATACCTACAGACCTTGAAATTAGCAACTACTACCCATTCTATAATGCTTAATGAAAAGCACCGTGATCTGTGCGCATGCACAATAAGTCACTGGTGATGCCACATTGCTGACCAAGGGACCTGGAAACACTGCTCTTTATGTACAGTTGTTCTCAAACCAGTGACCTCAAAGACAGCACACCCCAACCGAACAGGTTATCTGACATGGAATATCTACTACCATGGTGTGCAGCAATAAGGTATTCAAAGTCCTCAAAACCTGTTAAAAACACTTAAAAAGTCTATTTATAGCCAAATAATTTGTAGTACTCCAGCAAGTCATCCAAGCTACCAAGGTATCCAATTGGATGCTGAAACATTCAGTCTAAACAAACTGGTAGTCTCTGGCCAATTCATTTGTGTCCTTTGAACTCAAAATTATCTCCAGGATCTGGTCAGAAACGGACAACTTTTCCACAGGTCTTCCTTCTGTCTCACATACACTATTTTTCCCTTAGTCTGACAAGTGAAGAGAACTCTGCATAGCAACCTACAGTGGCGATCAAAACCCACCAAATCCTTCAACACTATTTCAAAGAAATCACCAAGGTCACACCCATTGAGCAGATGGTCAACCTGACTTTCCTAATATAGCTGTGGAAGGATGTTTAAAAGCTAAAGAGAAAGATTAAAATATTCAGCTTGTATTCAACACCACAACCTATTCGAAAGTGAATGATTATTCAGAGGCAGCACCTGAGAAGCTGCGACAAGACAGTCTCACTCTGTTGCAGTTCACTGTAGGTGCTCAGCTCTAAATGGGAGACCAAGACAGGAAAGAAACACAATCCTGCTAGCACATTTGCGGGTTACGACGACGAACTCAGCCGGATTCCCCCTAAATCAACCAAGGTCAGTAAAGGATCTTACTGTGAACTTAAAGCACCACATACTAGCTTTAGTTTCAGTAATATCAACATTAACAGATACTGTGGCCTGTAAACTGGCTTTTAAAAATTCCATCTCGATGTGAAAGAGAACTATAAGGGAAATTAATTTTTTTAATTTTTAATTAAGCAAGAAGCATTGCTATCAGTGAGTTTCTATTATTACCACTTAACCAGTACTACCTTAAGTATATAGAAAAGATTTTGAACAGGACTAACTAAAGACAATTTGAACGAACCAAAAAAAAAGTGTATTTTTTCACTATACAGAGAAAATGCTGTACACACACAGAGATAACTGTGTGTGTATATATATATTTGTATTCCTGTATGTACATATATACACACACACACAGATACACAAATCACCATAACATTACACTACCCATTACCCCCCACACACATACCTCTTTTTCCACAGAGGCGAATGGTGACTGTTGTTAATTATACCCAATTTAACCCAACTGCAGATTATGTATGAACAAGGGCAAAGCCTTTTAAGGCCCAAGATCTTTCTTTGGCCACATTTAAATACTCCCCTCCCTATCTGTTGAGTGAATACTAAAGCTGAACGTCTGGCTCTTTCAAATCACCTATTTGCTTTCAAAAAGAAAAAAGTCTCCCTTCAGTTAATACAATCACTGCTCCGTAGACTTACACACTGAACTGAACTTATCCGCCGACCTAAAAAACACACAAAAATACTTCTTCTAGTGTAACTAAACATTTCTGAGGTCATCCTGACTTGTCCCAGGCAGGAAATACATCAAGAAACAAGCGCTTCTAAATGCTGACTGGGGAACAAAACATACCTGGACTCTCCCTTTCCAGCCCATAGAACCGTATGCTAACCTGAGGCTCCCTGACACACTGGAAACAAGAGACGGTGTGGCCAGTTCTCCGGGAGCCCATCGAGACCCTGGCAGCTGACTGCAGGACTGCTCTCCTGCAGAAGCAGGGGACCCTGCAGGCAAAGGCCGCAGCATTAAACTCCTCTCGTACACAACTTATTCAGCTGTCTTTTCGGGTTTGGTAATTTTATTTCTCAACTTTATCATAAAATTACCAAACTGGCCCCAGATTTCCAGTAACTCAGTTATGCTGTGACCCTGGGCAGGAAGTAATGAGGCTGTTCGGAACAGCCCGCCAACAAACGCTCAAACTTTCTAAGAGGTTCTGATGAGCGTTCCACTGTAAAGGAGGAGTGCGTGGTGGCACCTGGCCGGCAGGGGTGCCCCTCCGTGCGTTGGGAAGATTTCGGTAAGAATTGAGCTTACTCACCATGAGCTGCAGATTTTAGGAAAGGATGGTTCTCTACCCACCCACCCCCCGACACACAGAGCCCTCCCACTTCCTCAAAGTCAGATTTCTATCTGCCCTCACAGCCTCCATTCCAAATCCTCCGCCCTACACACCGCTGCAAATCTGCCTAACTATATAGTAAAAAGCTGGAGGAAAGAATCCACATCTCCTTCCTCCCCAAAGTCACCGTTTCACCAACATGTCGGAAGGGTTAACACTGCCCCCTCAAAATCAGGCTATTCAGCTCTAAGGGTCAAGCTGCCCTCCCCCAAATTTAAGAAATTTCCTGCTGTCTTTGTGTAACTCATCCTTTCTTCCACGTGCATTTAAACCAGTCAGCACCCCTCCCCCAAAGATCAGGAGAGGAGGCAACGAATCAGGACCCTTCTGCGGTCACCACTTTCATTTACATGGTGCAACAAAACCCTTCACTATTCAGAATTTTTAATATGATTGGGGTTCCTTCAATCCACTTCAGTGGCTGTTCTGTAAATATCCTCCAGGCTGCTGTTTTTCATTTTGTAACACATCTCAGTAATCTGAAAACTACTCAGTGTATTCCACGTGAAGTTATTTCACTTAAACTCTCCTTACATTTATTCTATTCTAGTGGAACAAATACTCATCAGCTGATAACACTGTCTCATGTTTCATTCTTACTGTATAATTCTTAAGCTTGAAAATATACAGCCATTGTTCAGTTCTTTGACACCACCTTTCCAATTCATATATTAAACACACTACTACACAATTAAGCTAAAATACGAAATTAGAAATGAACAATTTAAAACTCAGGCAATAGTGGCATCTGTGAGCTGGAACAATCTGAATTTCTCTTTTTTTAACCAAATGGAAACAAAGCTTCATGTAAAACAACAAAAAAAAAACGTCCAATCCTTTACAGTCCTAAGACAAGGCCTTTTTTTCTTTTAAGTAGTAGATTTTAAGCAGTCAAGAGTTATTAAAACTACTCGAAAGTTCTTACCAACCAATATCATGTTTGGAACAACTGAGAGAAGAGAATATAATTCTACAAAGTGGGAAAACAGCACATCTTTCGGGACCCCCGAGGCTCTAATCAAGCGTATGAGAATTAAGAGTGCTCCAGGGTTGGGCAGGCAACCCTGCTGTGGCAAAAACAGGCTATTTCATCATAAATGTTGTTAAAAGACAGAGAAGTGATTAGCATTTATCTGGAATGAGGAGACAGAGGGATCCTGGCCTTGCCAGGCCATTATATTCCTTAATTATTTCATCAGTTTGTAAGTGACTTGATGACTGAGTTCTATTTTCAGATTTCCTCTGAAAAGGACCACTGGAAGGGGCTTTTATTAAACAGGCCAAAAATGGAGGATTAGGAAGAGAACTCAGACCAGCTTCTGTTTAAACCTTTCCTGGCAAAGGCTAACCCTAGCCCTCCACCTTCCTCCCTTACCTGGGAGGTGGGGGCTCAAGCTGTTACCTAAATCAATTCTTCAGGGTGACCGGGGCAGTATTTTCTACAAGCTTTATCTGAATGCTGCTGTTAGTTCCTTTTTTTGATTAAGAAGTGAAAGGGAATAATATAAACCCAAGACAAGTACTAAACTTAGGTCTCACAAATTTAAAAAAAACAGCAAAGGTCAAACAGCAGTGTTCGATGGTGCTGTGAAGAGAAAAGCACTGAGGTTGGACATGAAAGAAAGTATGTGTCCTTTACCTAGAAAAGCCATGCCTCCCCCACTTCCTGCTGCAGCATGCAGACCAAGGTGCGGCTCTGAAGGAGCAGCCTCCCCCTTCTCACCAAATAACCAAAATTCCAGACAGTGAGATTATAAGCCCTATTCTACCAAACAAGCCAAATAAACGGTCAATTTGGCTTGTAACTAACCACCACCGAATAATTAAATAAGTTACTGTCTCTTGATTCCAATACTTATATAACTGATTCAAAATGGCAGCAATCTGGGGTGGGGGTTGACTTCCACTAAAACACCGGGATTAAACACCCACAGACACACACGTCAGTAGTCTTTAGAATATGAAACAAAACAGTATCTAAAATAAATAGGACTTCTCAGAAAAAGTCAAGTCCATTAAGGACACACCTTAAAAAGTCCTTAGCACACGTTAACTAAGCAAGCACAAACTAGTGGCTTGACTATCATATTTTTCAGACAAAAAGCAATTAGGTTACCACTCTGCACTTGTCACTAGGGCTCTAAAGACTTTATGGAAAATCTAGGTCTATTACTCATTCTCAAAGGATTACCAAATTCAATATTTTAAATCTTATTTGATATCAATCAATCAAGGCAGTCCATCCATCCCAGGAGGGGGAAAAAGTATAGTACGGAACATTTTAAATGTACTTCTTGACACATACAAAAGAGAAGGTGAAAGCCTTCCTTCAAGACCCCTACCTAGTCCTAGCCAGGCCCGGCGGGCAGCTGCTGCTACCCTGCCTTTTCTTTTGTTGAGCTTAATCTCATGTCAACTCATTCAACCAGCTCAAAAGCGATGAAGACATAATTGAATCAACCTGAACTAAATCAGACCTAGGGTTCTTAAAACATACAGCTTAATGTTCCCAAACGATCTAGAAAACTAAGCAACCAGCTAGCCTGCACAGGGCTCAGTAACACAGGCCCCTAGACCTGCCAAAGGATCACTGGACCCGCCATGCCTTCAATACACGTTAAGGAATGTTCAAGCTCAACACTCCAAGGCCTATAGGCTGATCCAGAAAGATAAACTGAGGCTCAAAGAATTTCAAAGGGGAACCAGCGCACCAAAGCCTCACGCTCTGAAGTGACTATTCGTTTCTTGGAAAACACAACAAAAAGAAAAGAAAAGTTTACACTGCTCCAAGTGTGAACAGACTACTTGGGGGCCCAGAAGTGGCCAGTGATGGCCTTTTCCTGCTCTTGTTACTAAGCCTTGCTCGAAAACTTCCCCTCCCCAACTCCGGCCCACCCCACCCCCACCCA
>SJYA01005362.1:0-17465 GCA_006410615.1 Neotragus moschatus
AGTGGGAGGTGGGGGGGTGGGTTTCAAGATTGGGAACTCATGTACACCTGAGATGAAAAAATTAAAATTTAAATTTAAAAAAAAATGATCTTCAGGAAGTCTGAGAGTTTTTACTCTGGCTTGGGAATAGCTGAGGCATGTAAGCACCCAAGAATCTAGATTAAGGGAACTACTAGTCATTATATGGACAAGGAAATAAAACCTAGCAGATTGAATAAAGAAATGTCAAACTTTAGGGTGAAAAATTGAATGTGAGTGGCCAGAAATTCAGTTCATAGATAACTAGAATGATCACCTCTCCCACCCTTGCAACAAGAAAATCTTCTGGGAAAACAGTTTTTCTTTTTTTTTCTTTTTTTAATTTAGGTAACAAGAATAAATAATTAACCTGAAATATGGAGGAAACAGGGGACTTCCCTGGCCTCTCAGATGGTAAAGAATCTGTCTGCAATGCAGGAGACCAGGATTCAAGCCCTGGGTCGGGAAGATCCCTTGGAGAAGGAAATGGCTTCCCACTCCAGTATTTTTGCCCAGAGGAATTCATGGACAGAGGAGCCTGGTAGGCTACTGTCCATGGGGTCTCAAAGAGCTGGGCACAACTAAGCAACTAACACTTTCTTGAACTTTTTCTGATGGAGAGACACATCAGTGATTAAAAGCAGTTCTTAAGCATTTACTTCTGTGGCAGGTCACCAGTGAATGCTGTATGAAAGAAAGTGAAAGTGAAAGTCGCTCAGTCATGTCCGACTCTTTGCAACCCCATGGACTATACAGGCCATGGAATTCTCCAGGCCAGAATACTGGAGTTGGGTAGCCTTTCCCTTCTCCAGAGGATCTTTCCAACTCATGCATCAAGCCCAGGTCTCCCGTATGGTGGGTGGATTCTTTACCAGCTGAGCCACAAGAGAAGCCCAAGAATACTGGAGTGGGTAGCCTATCTCTTCTCCAGCAAATTTTCCCCACCCAGGAATCAAACAGCGGTCTCCTGCTTTACAGGCAGATTCTTTCCCAAATGAGTTGCCAGGGGAATGCTGCGTAGATTGATTAAAAAAAAAAAAAAAAAAAGTCCACTAGCTAATTTTAATAAATAGCTAAAGGTGGTGTAGATTACTGTGAGAGACTGTGTGAAATTACTATGGGCCAAGGACATGGAGATTACTATGGGCCAAGGACATGGAGATGTTAATGCATTCTCCCAGGCTTTTCTAACAGTTGCTCACAAGAGACACACAGGGGAATCCCAAGAACACTTTCCCCATGGTCCTATCTAGAGAAGAAGAATAGGAGTTACTGCTAACACTCCACCCAGTCCCAAATCCACTGTCTCAACTTAAAACACTTAACCTATATAAAGAAAAGCGACCAAACTTAAGTTCGAGGGCATTGATGAAAACCCCCTGAAGCTGGGGGGGGGGGGGGGGGGGGGGGGGGAAAGGATAAATTACAAAAGTCACAGTTTAAAAGGTTATCAGAGAGTTGTGGAAACAAGACTCNGTCTCAACTTAAAACACTTAACCTATATAAAGAAAAGCGACCAAACTTAAGTTCGAGGGCATTGATGAAAACCCCCTGAAGCTGGGGGGGGGGGGAGGGGGGGGAGAAAACAGTGAAATAAAATTCCACCCTTGAGAAATGCAAGATCCAGTATTACATCTAGAAGTGGAAAGAGACCCTTGTAGAATCGAAACCCACAAGGCACAGGTTCATAGTGCCTAAGGCTTAATTAAAACATCGGAGAATGTCCCCAGAAGCCTCTAGCACAAGCCAACAAGCACTGGGGAGAAATAACATTGGAATGCAGCAAGGACTGCTGCAAGAGACAGATTTCCTCCGGAGAGTAGAGTCACTGAAAGCCCCAGAAGCACATGTGGGTTTAGTTGCTTCATTTGTGTCCAGCTCTTTGCAGTCCCATAGACTAAAGCCCAGCAGGCTTCTCTGTCCATGGGATTTCTCAGGCAAGAATACTGGAGTGGGTTGCCACGCCCTTCGCCAGTGGATCTTCCCAGCCCAGAGATGGAACTCGAGTCTCTTATGTTTCCTGCACTGGCAGGCAGGTTCTTTACCACGTGATCCAAATGAGGAGAAAGCTTCAAACCCAGCTGAGATTCTGAGTGTGTGCGTGTGTAAGTTGCTTCAATAGTGTCTACTCTGTGCGACCTGAGTAGAATAGCATAAATCATCACATTAAAGAGCTGAGGGTAAAAAAGGTATGATTATCTCCTAACATAAATATTATTGATGTCAGTGCCTTCTACCCTACACAATATGCCAAGGTTTTAACAACCAAAAAACAGTATATATGACTCACAAACAGAAGTTGAATGAACACAGTCTGAAAGCAAGTATCGGAACCAGACTCACATATTCCTAGATATTAGAATTAGCAGAAAAATACTTTAAATAATTATGATTAACATGTTAAAGCTTCTACTGGAAAAAATTAGAGGACAAAATACAAGATCAGATAAGTAATGTTATCAGATATAGAAGCCATAAGGAAAAAAAAAAAAAAAGCACAAAAACACTGTACCAGATATGGAGTTTACCATCAATGGGCTTACCAGTAGACCTGGCTCAATTGAGCAAAGAATGATCTTTGGTGATCTTAAAGTGGATTAACAGAAATTACCCAAACCGAAATGCAAAGAGGAAAAAGAAAGAGTGGAAAAAAAAGAGAAAAAGAAGGGACAGAGCATCAGACAGCTATGAGAGACAATATCAAATGATCTCTAAGATATATTGAATTGGAATAAAAATGAAGAAGAGAAGAAATGCTTGAAGAAATAATGACAGTGAATTTTCCAAAGTTAGGAAAAGATACCAGACCATAAGTCCAAGATCAGAGAACATAAAGTAGAATAAATATCAATGAAACTACACATAATTCTATCATAATCATATCATTTACATCTAAAGACAAAAAGAAAAATCTAGGAGTCAGAAAAAAATGTAGGAGAGATTACTGAGAGAGAAACACTTATAAGAACTGTGGCAGACTTACTATAAATTCTATAAACAGGAAGGTAATGGAGTGCCATATTTAAAATACTGAGACAACAAAAAAGCCCTAAATTCTGTATTTAGTGAAAATATTGAAGATTTAAGGAAATAATATTTGACTTCAGGTCCAACATGTAAAGAGCTTTGAAAATCCCTACTTCCATCCTTACAACAAGAAGAACTGAACAAACTGAACATCAAGGACTTTTCCTGAATCCATCATTGAACTGAGGTCACAGAACACACTACAAACCAAGTCTGGCGAGACAGTTGAATCCAAAGGTTTACAGCCGAGATCTGCTTGAAGCAAAGCCACCAGGATCATAAGCTGGTGAAGAATCCTAAGGAGTCATTTTGACTAATTTCTAGGGCGTAAGTATGGATTAGCATGAGGAAGAAATTCGTGAGGGAAGACAGATTTAGGAGGGAATACACAATTTCCCTCTACGGTTTTACCTCTAGGAATCCCAGCAGGTGTCAACAGTGAAGACTGGAGCTTGTTAAGTGCTCTGGCAGGAGGAGGGAACAAGTAATCCTTGTGAATTATATGCAGAGTGTTCTCTATAGGATCTACTCTCTAAGGGAAAAGACTACATAGTAATACTAAGTAATAAATAGTAATAGTCCTCAGAGCACATTTCAGGAAAGGCTTGTTAGAAATAATGTGTATAATTCATCTGACACAGAGAAATTCCTCAATTCTGATACCTACTCTTGTAATTATCGGTATGATATCGCTTTTTTCTCAACTCCCTGGTTAATAACCTTTAAATATACACCTAGTTCTATATATTGCCCTCTAAATGTGTAATGTAACATATATGTTTGGGACAAAAATAAAATTCAACATCCTTATAGGAAGAGCTAGTGTGGTAAACACTATGGTATTAGGAGATCTAGGGTAAACTTCTGACTTCCCTGAAAAAAAACGCCTTTTCAAAATACCTTTGGTGCCAAAGTCAGATATAACTATATTTAAGAGCACAAAAAACTATTGGTAAGCTCACTGATATACTTCTTTTTATAACAGATCAGGTTTCTAGGAATAAAAGAGTTGTAATTGGTTCAATCTAGATAGCATACTGAAAAGCAGAGACATTACTTTGCCAACAAAGGTCCATCTAGTCAAGGCTATGATTTTTCCAGTGGTCATGCAAGGATGTGAGAGTTGGACTATGAAGAAAGCTGAGCAGTCAAGAATTGATGCTTTTGAACTGTGGTGTTGGAGAAGACTCTTGAGAGTCCCCTGGACTGCAAAGAGATCCAACCAGTCCATCCTAAAAGGAGATCAGCCCTGGGTGTTCTTTGGAAGTAATGATGCTAAAGCTGAAACTCCAATACTTTGGCCACCTCATGCAAAGAGTTGACTCATTGGAAAAGACTCTGATGCTGGGAGGGATTGGGGGCAGGAGGAGAAGGGGACGACCGAGGATGAGATGGCTGGATGGCATCGCCGACCTGATGGATGTGAGTTTGAGTGAACTCCGGGAGTTGGAGATGGACACGGAGGCCTGGCGTGTTGCGATTCATGGGGTCGCAAAGAGTTGGACATGACTGAGCAATTGAACTGAACTGAACTGAATTGGTTTCTAGTTAAATAGATGGTGGCATGATCAGTGGACAACTAATGCAGAGTTCCAGATAATAGCAAGGAGAGATAAGAAAGCCTTCTTAAGCGAACAGTGCAAAGAAATGGAGGAAACTTATAGAATGGGGAAAACTAGAGAATGCTTCAAGAAAATTGAAGAGGAAACATTTCATGCAAAGATGGGCACAACAAAGAACAGAAACCACAAGGGTCTTAGAGAACCAGAAGAGATTAAGAACAGGTGGCAAGACTGCAGAAGAACTATAAGAAAAGGTCTTAATGACCCAGATAACCATGATGCTGTGGTCACTCACCTAGAGCCAGACATCGTGGAGTGTGACATCAAGTGGGCTTTAGGAAGCATTACTACAAACAAAGCTAGTGCAGGTGAAGGAATTCCATCTGAGCTATATAAAAATCCTGAAAGATGATGCTGTTAAAGTGCTGCACTCAGTATGTCAGCAAATTTGGAAAACTCAGCAGGGGCCACAGGACTGGAGAAGGTCAGTTTTCCTTCCAATCCCAAAGAAATTCAATGTCAAAAAATGTTCAAACTACTGTACCATTGCACTCCTTCCACATGCTATTATTAACAATATCAAGGTGATACTCAAAATCCTTCAAGTTGTACTTCAGCAATAGTGAATTGATGCTTTTGAACTGTGGTGTTGGAGAAGACACTTGAGAGTCCCTTGGACTGCAAGGAGATTCAACCAGTCCATTCTAAGGGAGATCAGCCCTGGGATTTCTTTGGAAGGAATGATGCTAAAGCTGAAACTCCAGTACTTTGGCCACCTCATCATGCTGGGAGGGATTGGGGGCAGGAGGAGAAGGGGACGACAGAGAATGAGATGGCTGGATGGCATCACTGACTCGATGTGAGTGAGTCTGAGTGAACTCCGGGAGTAGGTGATAGACAGGGAGGCCTGGAGTGTGTCGATTCATGGGATTGCAGAGAGTCAGACACAACTGAGCGACTGAACTGAACTGAACTAAATAGTGAACCAAGAATTTCCAGATGTACAAACTGGATTTAGAAAAGGCAGAGGACCCAAACTTCAAATTGTCAACATTCACTGGGTCATGGAGAAAATAAAAGACTTCAAGAAAAGCATCTACTTCTGCTTCATTGATTATGCTAAAGCCTTTGACTGCAGACAATTCTTAAAAAGATGGGAATACAAGACCATCTTACCTGTCTCCTGAGAAATATGTATGTGGTCGAGAAACAACAGGTAGAACCAGATGAGGAACAACTGACTGGTTCAAAACTCAGAAAGCAGTATGACAAAACTGTATATTGTCACCCTGCTTATTTAACTACTAGGCAGAGTACATCATGCAAAAATGTTGGGGTGGATGAATCACAAGCTGGAATCAAGATCATTGGGAGAAATATCAACAATCTCAGATAGGCAGATGATACCACTCTAATGGCAGAAAGTGAAAAGGACCTAAAGAGCCTCTTGATGAAGATGAAAGAGTAGAGTGAGAAAGCTGGCTTAAAATCCAACATTAAAAAAAAAAAAACAACTAAGTTCATGTCTCTGGTCTGATCACTTCAGGGTGAATAGAAGGAGAAAACATGGGAGCAATGACAATTTTTGGAGGGGAGTAGCTCCAGAATCACTGTGTATAGTGACTGAAGACATGAAATCAAAAGATGCTTGCTTCTTGGAAGGAAATCTGTGACAAATCTAGTGAAGTGAAGGGATAGTCGCCCAATTGTGTCTGACTCTTTGTATTCCCATGGACTATAGCCCAAAAATCTCCTCTGTGTATAGAATTCTCCAGGCAAGAATACTGGAGTGGGTGCAAAACTAGAAAGCACATTTAAAAATAGAGACATCACTTTGCTGACAAAGATCCATATAGTCAAAGCTATTGTTTTCCAGAAGTAATGTATAGATGTGAGAGTTGGACTGTAAAGAAGGCTGAGAGCCAAAAAGTTGATGTTTTTGAAATGTGCTGCTGGAGAAAACTCTTGACAGTCCCTTGGATAGCAGGGAGATCAAACCAGTCAACTGTAAAGGAAATCAACCTTGAATTTTCATTGGAAGGAATGTTTTTAAAGCTGAAGCTCCAATACTTTGGCCACCTGATATGGAAAAGATCCTAATACTGAAAAGACTGATGGCAGAAGAAGGGGGTGAGATTGATGGATGGCATCACTGACTCAATGGACAGGAATTTGAGCAAACTCCAGGAGATAGTGAAAGACAGAGGAGACTGGCACGCTGCAGTCCAAGAAGTCACAAAGACTCTGACATGGCTTGAAGTGAAGTGAAGTCACTCAGTTGTGTCCAACTCCTTGTGACCCCATGGACTGTGGCCTTCCAGGCTCCTCTGTCCATGGGATTTTCCAGGCAACAGTACTGGAGTGCATTGCCGTTTCCTTCTCCAGGGGATCTTCCTGACCCAGGGATCAAATTCGGGTCTCCCACATTGTAGGCAGATACTTTACTATCTGAGTCACCAGGGAAGTCCTCTGACATGGCTTAGTAACTTAACAACAACTAAATTCCTTCACAGGGTCTCCTACACTCAGGACCTAATGAACCTAACTACCTCCCAAAGGCCTACTGCAAATATCATCACATTCCAGGTTAGAGTTTCAACATGGAATTTGAGGGGGGGGCAAACATTCATTTCAAAATACCACGTCATACTACAGAAGGGACTGGAGACCAAAGAAGTAAAATAATGCACTCAAGTTCACACAGCAATAAAGACTGAGCTGTAAGCAAAACACTCTGAGAGCTTTGCAGAGTCTAAGCCCTTTTTGGCCCAGTCGCACCTCCCTATCAGATGCCCTATGTTTACTCTGGGCTGATCACCGTCCCAGGGAGTGCTGGAGCCAGGGGCCCGTTGGTGTTATTTGCAGTCAGAATCAAGCCAGTTGCATATTTGGTGCTGGTTTTACCTGCTCACCTTCATGTGACGGTCATTTCTATTTGACCAGGGGTAGAGAAAGGACACAGGACTGGAAGTCAGCCAACCTGGCATCCTGTTTGTCACCAGCTCCATGTGTGACCTTGTACAAGTCACTTAAATGGTCTGCCTCCACCCGACTGCGTAAAATGTGGGGCTGAGATAGACAACACTTTGCTTTTGGCTGCAATTGTTCCTATCAAATAAGACTGATTAACATAGGGAGTGTTAAGGGACCAAAGACCACACACCCGTCAGCTGGTCGCTCTTGTTTTTCTGTCGCATTTGATCCCATCAGATCAAGAATCAGGACTGTGTTGTTTGAATTAGTGAGACACAAAATATCTATAACCAGAATTCAGGTATGCATTGGACAAAAAGCATTAACTGAGCTTATTTTTCATCAGGATATGTACTTCATGCTAGGATGCAGCTGTGAATAAAACAGGGGTTATCAGACAGTGCCATGTGGTGTGGAAAATGCCACACAGAAGGGGAAGGTAGGAATAATGACAGCAAGGGGCTCCAGAGCAAGACGGCCTGGGTTTGACCTCTGACTGCACTTAATTGCCTGTGTAGCCTTACACACATATGTAAAAATGGTAAGTCCATCGTTAAAGAATAAGCAGACAGACAGATTTTGTGAGCAAACTAAGGGTTACCAGTGTGTGGTCACCAGATATGTAGAGAACAAACGGGTTACCGGTTGGTTTGGAGTGGCAGGTCCAGACGATTGGGTGGAAGATAGGCTACAAAGATGTATTCTACAACACTGGGAACACAGCCAATATTTTGTGATAACTGTAAATGGAATATAACCTGTAATAATTGTATAAAGAAATTAAAATATTTTTAAAATAGTATCTGTCTCAGGGTTGTGGGGGAGAATCAGTTGAGCGAATTCTTGTACAAAAGTTTAAACTGTGCTGCGCATGAGGCACGCCGGCTCTCATGGAGGTGGAGAGGTGCTGGGTGACAGAGAAGGAAGAAACGGCACCCACGTGATTCAGGCCAGGGCTGGGGGACACAGCAATGCAGGCTCCCCAAGGGGGGTGACATCAAAGAGGCCCAAAGAACGAGCCGGAGTCAGAGTGGTGGAGGATGGGGGTGGGGTCAGACAAGGGAGACTAGGAGTTTGGGGGAACCAAGCAGTGGGAGACAGGCGAGGCTGGGAGACCAGCCCAAGCCTGATCCCAAAGGCTTTCTCCCCCGTCTCCCACTCTGGACCTAGAGCTGTGTAACCCAGCACCCAATTGACCTGCTCAGCCACGTGAAAAGCACTGGAGGAATCGCGCCTTAGGGGCCACGTGGGCGCTGGGGTTGGGAGTTTGGCCAAGCGGGAGTTTTGTTCGAGGCTGCCAGGGACAGAAGGATCGGGCTGTGGGCTGGCTGCACAGTCAGGCTCAGCCAGAGAAACAGCCAGAGCAGCTGGAGCGGAAAACAAAGCCACGAGGGCAGAGGGCAGCCAAGCAGACGCGGGAAGAAAGCAGAGGGGGAGGGAGCTCACGGAGGAGCAGCCATGGGGCTCGAGGCAAGTGACCAAGGAAGGCCGGAGGGCCAGCAGTCTGTGTGAAGGGTCCTGGTCGCAGGGTCCGTGGGGGCACCAGGCGCTTGACAGCCAGGGGTCTGGATGGATGCCTGGCACCCTCACGTGCTCATGAGGCCGGTCAAGGTGAGCTCAGGGAAGATCTCTGCACAGACTGGTACCTGTGCTCAAGCACTGCCCTCTCTTGCCCTGGTGGGATGAGGGGTCTCTTAGGGAGGCTTTTCACCATCATCACCCCCAGGGTGTCTAGGAAGAAAGTGTTAGGAGAAACAGCTTTCAACAGCCTCTGCTCTAAAGCCAGAAGGTCTATGATGACCACTGCGCCTCCATCTCATGTCCGTGTGAGTGTAGACTGTAATGGAGCCATTGGCTTGTTTTTTATGAGGATTACATATAAGCACTTAGTGTTATAGTCCACGGAGTCCAAAAGAGCTGGATATACCTTAGTGACTGAACAACAACAACAAAAACATCATGTATGGCATAAACCAAGAGACATGGGTACTGAAGTCTCCAAATATGTGTTCTGTGAATTGCACAATTTTTGTAGACTCAAGTTTCTACTGTGCCTTATTTAAATCTATCAGTGAGCTTTGAACAGGAAAAGTGACTCACCTCCTCAGACTGGGAACCTGTCAGAACAATCTCTGAAGAAATATTTCCGTTTCTTTAAAAAGTGATCTTGTTTATCAAGAAGCTGCATCGCCTGGGTCAAAAGCCTGAGATACACGATTAACAGGGAGATCTGGGAATATTTCTTCTCTTTTTTTCTAGATCTCTCCAGCTAAACAGCAAGAGTGGACGCTGGCTTTTTTCAGGCACATTTATTTTGCCTCTTTGATATCAAGCTGTGCTTTTGAGAAAAGGACCATGGGATGGATTAGGCCCTTGGTAATTTGCATGAACACTTGAAATTGCCAGTGACACCTCTCTGCAGTTCTATAAGTGTTTCTGAATTCATTTTATTCTCCACAGCAATTGCTTGTGCTGGAAAACAAACAGCCCTGTGAATCAGACTTGTGTTTGTTTACACCCCGTGGAGAGCTGGGGGGATAAAGAGATTAAATCAAAGGCTAACTTTGCACAGAAAGGATGGGGGAATAGCAAAAGCTCTCAGGAGCACTCTTGTGATTTGTTTGATGGTTCTCCATGAGGCACGTGGTACAGTTTCCTTGTTTGGCATACTTATTATTGCTGGAAGTACCATCCATCCATCCCCAAAACTCAGCCATATCTATCATGCTTCACGGCCAGAGTTATGGATCTTCTCTGTTAGAAAGTCTCCACTATTTTTGTTTTTTTTTTTTAATTTTCAGTCTACAACCCTGATTCTTCTTCCTGGTGTAACACTTGTTTCCTGGCAAAGCACACTGACCTCACTCTCTCCAGTGGTCCAAAATGTGACCCTTATTAACGTTTCAGGCATAAACTCTATACAACACTCATTGGTATTCAGCATGCATGCACTGATTACATGGCTGTTTGGTGATATCCAGGTCTGTAACTCTGACCTAACTGATGGCGAGAATGAATGCAGAGAGGGACGGTCATCTTTCTCATGCCCTATTTGCTGCTTCCTGTATTGTCCTTTTTTTCCTATCTCGTCTCATGCGTGTGTATACCCACTCACTCAGTTGTGTCCAACTTTGCGACTCCTTAGACTGCAGCCTGCCAGGCCCATCTGGCCAGAGAAATTTTCCAGGCAAAAATAATGGAGTGGATCACCATTTCCCACCCAGAGGATCTTCCTGACCCAGGGATCAAACAGGCATCTCCTGCATCTCCAGCATCGGCAGGAGGATTCTTTACCATGAGCACCAACTGAGAAGCACATTTCCTCCCACTTTTTCTTATAATTTTGTGGCTTTGCAAGCATCCAAATTCTTTCACAAACTCACTGAAGCTGCATAATAGCCTGTGGCTGTTACTCATATTACTGTATTGCTCAATAGTTACTCATCATTGTCATTGTTACCAGCAACTAGAGTTTAATAAGATAAAGCACTTTGCTGAAGCATGTTCTGCTGGAAAATGGTGAGACCAACTCTTTCAAAGGCATATAAATCCCACCCCACATTGTCTTCCCTAGAACAAATTTTTTCTAATTCTAAAAAAAACTAGGTTAATGTTCTACATAAAATGGGTTTCATAAGTCACTAAAATATATATCAGATTAGTTAATTTAAGGCAATATTACATTAAAAATAGAAAATAAAAGTATTATCTAGAAATAATCTAAATTTTTATTCTCTCAGAAATGTCTTCAAATCTTATCCCATTTAAAGGACACTGAAATTGGAAGCCTTAAAGAATTCTTTAGGAATGACATTTACAATGAAAATACAATGTGAAAATTGACTCAGAGACCTGAATACAGGTCAAAGATTTTGCCAGATCATCACTGAATGAATGCATACTATACTAAGTTGAAACATTTAAGGTAGGCATAGATGATGTCTCATGATTCTTCAACTTAACTGACCTTCTTGATTAGCCAAGCAGTGATTAGTTTCAATGATATCACATAAAAAGTTTGCTCCTGCAGTATAAAATAACTAAAAAAAAAAGTTTCCAAAATTGATGTCAAAGGCAGGGGTAGGGTGATTAAATCCACAGTGGGGACAGATACACACTGTTAAGTCTGGCATGGCTGCACTCTCTGGGTCCTTCTACTTGGTAGTCTCCTTCCTATGGATTGCCCGTTCTGACTCCAATATGCTGTGCAAGCCAGCGGAACAGTCACATCGGCTGGGTGCAGAGGGACCTTGTCTTCTGGGAGCTTCTCCAGATAGTGGATGCTCCTTGTGCTTTGTCTCTGGGATAAATCGCTATTCCAGGGTAGGAAGTGCATCAGGAGGGTCCATTGAACTGCAACAAGAGTGGGTGGACTGCCCAGTGTGTCTGGCCCCTTCACCTCTGCCTGGGCTCAGATGCCCAGATCATCATCCAGGGTCAGTGAAGCTTGAAAGTGAAAGCCAAGCCCACAGACACCATCTGTGGATGTGGGAAAACCTGTGAAGCAGGAGTCAGGAAAACTGGCTTTGAGGCTTGGCTGTGACTCTTTCCAGTAGAATATTCTAGGCAAGTAGTAAAATTGCTCTGGGTGTAAATTTCCTTCAACTATAAAGTGAGGATTAAAATTTCTACCTTGCCTGCCTCAGAAATTTCCTGTAAACATCGGTAACAGAGACCATTTCTGCATCTCCTCTGGGAAGAACTTTCTGCCTCCTTCTCATGTTTTTGTCTCTCTGCACTCTTCCCATTAGCAGCTCCTCAAAGTGAGGCAAAGGTGCTAATTTGTATATAAAAGACATTTACTGGAGCATGTTTTACTAGTGGGCCTTAACCATCAAAACCTACATGTGGTCTCCATCCTTACGTAGTAAATCGAATTGGGTAAGATTTTCTTCCAAGTGAAGGCAGACTTTCTCTCTGGCATAATTTGGAGCCCAGGCATTTCTACGTATTGAAGAGTAGGTGTAAGGTAATAGATTCTGCTTCCAAACCTCATCCTTGCATTTCATTTACATGAAACCTTGAATCGGGAAATAAAATTCCAGCCACTGGTTCTGTGCCACTTCACCATCTGACTATTCATGGTTTGTATAATAGCTTTGGTCAGAAACTCAGAGAAGAATAGAAGTTAAGTGGCAAGAACAACAAAAACCACTCCAAATCCCTAACTGTGAAGTTCAGAGAATATATGTTTTATCAAATAATGTACTAAACACAAAAAATAAAAAAAGTACAAGTGATGAATATAATTACTTCAGTGCTGTAAATCATCACAAAGGGTAAAGGAGATACTAATTTTCCATAGAAATGCAGAACTGTGATCTTGACCCTGTTTTCTTGACCCCTGCAGGGATATACCCATTAACCAGTGCTACTAACTTTCACCAAAAATGCAATATATAAAAGTGAAGCTATTTTTATTTTGGTTTGTTTTGCTATTCAGTTCAAGCAAGTGATCTCAGACAATTCAATTAATTTTCTTATGCTTCAGTTTTTCTATATGCAAAATGGACTTTATTAAAATAGTTTAGTTTGTTTCAGCAGAGACTTTAGGGAATCAAATGAGATAGTATCTAGGAAGTGTGTGTGTCCAACTCTTTGTGACCTGTAGCCCATCAGGCTCCTCCATCCATGGGACTCTCCAGGCAAGAATAGTGGAGTGGGTTGCCATTCCCTTCTCCAGGGGATCTTCCTCATGAGAGACTGAACCCAAGTCTCCTGCATTGTGTTGAGCCACCAGGAAAGTATCTAGGAAAGTACTCTGTAAAATACAAAATAAAAATACACACACTGACAAATATGTATGCTGCTGCTGCTGCTAAGTTGCTTCAGTCGTGTCCGACTCTGTGCTACCCCATAGATGGCACCCCACCAGGCTCCCCCGTTCCCGGGATTCTCCAGGCAAGAACACTGGAGTGGGTTGCCATTTCCTTCTCCAATGCATGAAAGTGAAAAGTGAAAGTGAAGTCGTTCAGTCGAGTCTGACTCTTAGCGACCCCATGGACTGCAGCCTACCAGGCTCCCCCATCCATGGGATCCTCCAGGCAAGAGTACTGGAGTGGGCGGCCATTGCCCTTTGACTATAATTTTCGAGAGAGGATGTGCTCCGCTTCCTTTCCTTGGGTGTGCTTTTTGAGCATCTAACACGAGCCAAGCACAGGACTAGCTTTTGTAGCTTGTGTCCTTTTCACTGGAAACTCACACCAACTCTCTTGAGATGGAAATTATTCCCATTTTCACAGATAAACAAAATAATGCTTGGAGGTCTGTCCCTCACTGACCATGAGGCCAAGTGCCCAGGCTTTCAGAGTTTCTGAGCTGCAATAAGTAATGTTGGTGAATTATTAATCCCTAAACCAACCTACTGCCTGTTGTAACCACATTACCTTAAGGGAGGTGTAGTGAGAATAGATGTGGATAAAGAGAGAGAAATCAAAAAGAGGTTTACAAGTTTTATTTTAGTCACCATTCCCTGCAGAGAACACAGAAAAGTGTAGGGTCCCGTGGGGAAGCACCAGGGACGATCACAAGGCAGAAAGAGAAAAACTGTGAGCAAGAACTTTTTATTCTGGTTCCTACAGGAATAAATGGGCAAGGCAAGGTGTCTAAGCTTGGGATTAGCTGCTAAAGTAAAGAATTTCAGCAGGCTTTGGGGCGTAGATGTTGCCGTTGGTTGCTTGCTACCTGGACCAGGATGACTAAGGCAGGTGTATTGTGGTCTGAAATATGATATCCTGATAAAGAAAGAGAATGAAGGTCTTAACTGAATGCTCAATGAAGAGAACTGACCATCCTCTAATCTGAACCTCCAAACCCCAAGACAGCACACACAGAAAAACTAAATTACACCACTTAACATTTAGAGGATACACTGCCGATTTATTTTAATCTTCTCTTCTTTGAAAAAAATAATTGAGAAGCTAGTACCTAGGGTTAAATATGAAAAAAAGAGATTCAGTGTTAGTCACCCAGTCATGTCCCACTGTTTGCTACCCCATGGACTGTAGCCCACCAGGTTCCTCTGTTCATGAGATTCTCCAGGCAGGAATACTGGAGTGAGTTGCGATATCCTACACCAAAGAGATTTAGTGTAGAGGCAAATCCCAGCTTTACTATTTACTAGATATATGAATGTGAACAAAATATTTAACCTCTTAATGCTTCTGCTTCCTTCTATATGATACTAGAACTTGGTTAGTGTCTTCCAATTAGTTCTCTCTATACATTAGCTTTTTAAAAATCCAGTATCTAAATAAAGTTACAGAATTCTTTCAGAATTATTTATGAAATCTTGATACCTTATGCTAATTAAATGATAGCACTTATGTGAGAAATTATAACAACTAATTATAGAACCTAAAATCAAGTTTATTAGAATGAAGTGGAAATAAAATGGAGTTGCAGCATACAAAAATCTTGAAATCTCTCAAAATAGTACTAAGAATTCCTCTGAGAAATGATGAGTGTTTGTTGTACTGTATCCATCTCAGCGATGGAGTCACTAAAAAAGAGTGAAGACATATCATCCATCCAAGACATCTTCAATATATTTTATTCATCCATTTTCCCATTACTAATGCAGAAATGAATTACAAAGAAAAAATTGTTAGAACCTTGAAACCATCTGGTTCAACACCATTGTTTTAGAACTGGATTCTTAATGGTGAGAAAGGAATCCCATCTGTAAATACCCTTGTAGAAACTGAGTCCTAGAGGTCACTGGAGCTGAGTAGATTCAAATCCATTTCCCTCAGTTGGGCTTTAGGTGTTCTAGAAGGCCAACCAACAGATGTCGCCTGAGAAGAGTCAGAAACAGCCTGGCTGAAGCAGGCTGTAGCATCTCATCCCCTGCACACACTCTGTGGTCTTTCATTTGTCTGCATGTTTCCCTGATACACCCCCTCCAGTATCCTTGGGCTTCCCTGGTGACTCTGTTCATAAAGAATCTGCCATATGGGAGACCCGAGTTCGATTCCTGGGTTGGGAAGATCCCCTGGAGAAGGGAAAGGCTATCCACACCAGTATTCTTGCCTGGAGAGTTCCATGGACAGAGGAGCCTGGCAGGCTACAGTGCATCAGGTCACAAAGAGTCGGACACGACTGAGTGCCTCTCACTCACTCACTTTCCTTGGTACAGAGAATTACGGATATGCAGATGTCGCCCCTCACTTAGAGCCGCATGATTAAAACGAGATGTATGATGACACTCGCCTCCCAAGAGTGCTGTGAAAAGTTAGCTCATGTGGCCAACACACTGACCAGCAGCACATAGTAGGTCCAATATAAGTGCTTAGTGCTTACTTGATCTTGGTAGGTTTTCACTAAGGGCTTAATGTAATTTTCTTTTTAAATATACTCAAGCAACTCACGGTGCTGTTTTTCCTTTTTCGTTAAGTCACGTCAGGATTGTAGCTTGCCAGGTTCCTCTCTTCACAGGGTTTTCAGGCNAAGTGCTTAGTGCTTACTTGATCTTGGTAGGTTTTCACTAAGGGCTTAATGTAATTTTCTTTTTAAATATACTCAAGCAACTCACGGTGCTGTTTTTCCTTTTTCGTTAAGTCACGTCAGGATTGTAGCTTGCCAGGTTCCTCTCTTCACAGGGTTTTCAGGCAAGAATACTGGAGTGGGTTGCCATTGCCTTCTCCAGAACATCTTCCCAGACCGGGGATTGAGCTTGCATCTACTACATTGGCAAGCAGATGATCACTGAGCCACCAGGAAAGCCCTATCTTAACTACCATAATCCCTTTCAAAATCTAAATAGATAGCTTTATTGTTGTTCCAAAGCCCTTCATTTATTCTTCGAAATGATAGAGATAGTAAATATGAAAGCATCTTTTTAACATCCATCAAATATGTTCAGAGTGTCTATTGTGTTCTGTGTCTCATGGGATATTCTCCTTAGATCTGTTTCCTCAATCATTCATCACTTTATTCATGTATTAATATCTGAGTGCTTGATACTAATTATTTTAATGTGGATAACAGAGACATTTCAGACGTGGAGGGAAGCACTGTGTGTCCCTAGAAGCATCTTTGATGCCAGAGTTCCATGAATGATGGGGATGGTGATACCATTCTTTCTTGTCAAACTCCTAGTATCCAGATAGACAAACCCTCCATTTGCCCCAAGCCAAGCTGTGCAGAGATCAGTGTTTACAGTGTGTGGAAGCACATATGAAATAAATGGCGTGGGAAGAAGGTTCACCATCTATTTTAAAATGCTACCTTCTATTTTAGACTGAACATGTACAATTTCTGTTTAGCAATTTTCAGCTAATTGTTGGATTAACATTTTTGGGAACAGATTGCAAACTTCAAAATGGAAAAGATCATTTTAGGGAGGGAAGCTAGGCAGCTGTCAGTGAGTTTGAATTAACATACATTTGCATAACAGATGTACAGTAAGGTGTCTATGACAGACAATCACTGAATATTAATGCTGTAGACCACAGCATCATTTGCGTAAATGCTGTCTGCTGGGTATTGAGGTTGGTGTGCTCTTTGCAGAAGACAAAGGGCCAGAGAATGGAACAGATGCACCAGATAGGCCAATCATCTTAATTTATGACATCCTCATGAAAGACCTTGTGGTGTGATTTCAGATTTTATTACAAATAATTTGGAGATAAAGGAACTAAGCAATTATCTTTTCCCCTACAGTTAGTCTCTCTCAAAGGAAGAGGGTTCTTTTGTGGCCTGCCATTGTGATGCTCTCAGGAGAGAAGCATTCTTCTTTTTCTGGGAAGTGGGAGTGGGGCAAGGAAGAAAAAGAAAGCTTTCCTGGATGTCAACATTGTGTCTTAAATGGATTTGGCTACTAGCATGCTGCCGGACCCCTGTCACAAAGCAACTCACCCCCCCCACCCCCCCCCCCCCCCCCCC
>SJYA01005362.1:18982-44420 GCA_006410615.1 Neotragus moschatus
ACATATAAATTCATAAATATATATATATAAATTCATATATATATATATATATATCCTCCAGCACATAACATGTGCCACAGCTTGTAATAGGTGCTGGGTATGAAAAGGGACAATGTTTTTCTCCTAAAGTTTCCCTGTCTAATGGAGATGACAGTCAGCCAATCAACAAAAGTTTTATTGAGCAGCTACTATGCATTAGGCATTGTCAAGTTGCTAGATGTGCAGCAATTTTTAAAAAAAAAGGGCCATCATTGCCCTGAAGGCAATTTATTCCTGGTGGAAGCCAATAAACTGGTACCCGAGTAAGTAAGATGCCATCGGGTGGAGCAGAATAAGGTGAGGTGAGGAGAGTGGTTGAGAGTGGTCGAGAATGACTGGCGTAGGGCAGGTCTTCTTTGTTTTAAATTATAAAAGACCTTTCTATAAAAGTCAATCCTAAAGGAAATCAATCCTGAGAATTCATTGCAAAGACTGATGCTGAAGCTCCAATACTTTGGCCACCTGATGCAAAGAGCCTACTCATTGGAAAAGTCCATGATGCTGGGAAAGACTGAAGGCAGGAGGAGAAGGGAACAATAGAGGATGAGATGGTTGGGTGGCATCACTGACTCAATGGACATGAGTTTGAGCAAGCTCCAGGAGATAGCGAAGAACAGGGAAGCCTGGTGTGCTGCAGCCCATGGGGTCACAAAGAGGTGGACACAACTGAGTGACTGAAAAATAGCAAATAGAAGTGACAATTGACCTGATACCTGAATGGTGACAAGGAGATAGCCATAAGGAGCATCTGGAGTAATGCCATTCACGTAGAAGAAATTACAAGCCCAGCGTTTCTGAGACTTAGTGCACAAGCAGGCACATAATTTGTTTGCAAGGAGATAAGCTGTAAATATTCTGTAGCTTGTACATGTAACACATGGAACAGAGGAAAGCATTCCTAACCTAGCTGCATTGCAGTAAAGGTCAAGGGGATTGGGAGAAATCATTCTTTTCCGTGTTGAACCTTTCCTGAACTGAAGCCCAAAGCACAGGGAGAGCCTAAGTATTCCAAAAAGAGAACACACCACATGCAGAGAGCTTAGAGAGTGATATAAGAAAGCAGAGCAGTTCCTGAGGGTGGCATTCTGTGTGTATGTGGCTAGATCATAAATCGTGCAGAGGAAGCGAAGCGTAGAACATGAAACTCTAAAGGCGGAGCTGGGATTAGATTGAGAAGAGTTTGTGTGCTAAATTGCCAATACAGGGGAATAAACAGACTCCTGACTTGCCAATCTCATCTAAAGACACTGGATCATCTGGTAGACAGGCCAATGCAACATCTAACCCCTGACTGGGGGGAAACCTTTCACCTCTGGGGATAAAAGGTGTCACTTTAACAACTCAGATTTCTTTGATTCTCACCACAGTGGCTTACCCTAGATTTTTAACGACCTCCAGACCCACCAGAGAGTTAAGAGAGATGCCCCCTAAGCTACACCCTTCTTTATGTCCCCTTATCAGTGTTATTTGCCCACAGAGTTCAGAGTGCTCATCCCCACCCACATGTGCAGGGCTCTCTGAGAGAACGGTTGCTGTTGCTGTTCAATCACTCAGTCGTGCCCAACTTTTTGTGACCCCATGGACTCCAGCACACCAGCCTCCCCTCCTTCCTTATCTCCCAGAGTTTACTCAAACCCTTGTCCATTGTGTCGGCGATGCCATTCAACCTTCATCCTCTGTCGTCCCCTTCTCCTTCTGCCTTCAACCTTTCCCAGCATCAGAGTCTTTGCCAGTGAATTGGCTTTTCACATCGGGTGGCCAAATTATTAGAGCATTAGTTTCAGCATCAGTTCTTCAAATGAATTTTCAGGACTGATTTCTTTTAGGATTGACTGGTTTTATCTTCTTGCAGTCCCAGGGACTCTCGAGAGTCCTCTCCAGCACTATAGTTCCAAAGCATCAGTTCTTCAGTGTTCAGCCTTCTTTATCATCCAACTCTCACATCTGTACATGACAACTGGTAAAACTATAGGTTTGACTGTTCAGACCTTTCTCAGCAAAGTGATGGCTCTGCTTTTTAGTACACTGTTAGGTGTGTCTTAGCTTTTCTTCCAAGGAGTAAGCGTTGTTTAATTTCATGGCTGCAGTCACTATCTGCAGTGATTTTGGAGAATACCAAAGTTTATCTTAGAGCAGGGGCTTCTCCTGGAATTCCTAACAATGTCTCCCTTGGTGATACCAGAACTTAGCTAAGTTTCCCAGAGTGGTGTTTAAGGATCCACATGCCACGCACTATCACACTTTAGAACCAAAGCAATAGCCACCTATGCCTTGATCCCTTAGGGACATTCTCAGGAGCCATTTCTTCCATTGTGCCAGATGATTCTCCATAATCCCTAATTGTTAATAATCATTATGTACATACTCTGATGCAAGGTCTGCGCTACATTCTAAACATGGAAGATTTTGTTTCAGCTTCTACATTTAATTTTTCTACATTTAATTGGATAAGGAAAAAAATTCAGAAAGTGCAAGCTTCTTGCCCAGGGTCTCAGAACCAGCAAATGACTGAACTCAGTTTGGTAGCCAGGAGGGCTGAGTACAGAGCCCCCATTTATAACCACTGTACTATATCACCCTTCCTGAGACCTCAGGGCAGAATTCATGGGGTTAGGATGAAGCAAAGGCATCTGCCATGCTTGTAGTTCTCTCTGCCTTCGGGGGCTTACTAAAATCCCTTCCTTCAAATATTCAATACAAAGAACTCCCAAGAGGCCATCCTTTGCCATGAGGTACTATGACATGTCATTATGTGAACCGTGAACTTCCAGATGCTCAACCTGGATTTACAAAAGACAGAGGAACCAGAGATTAAATTGCCAATATCCACTGGATCATTGAAAAAGCAAGAGAGTTTCAGAAAAACATCTACTTCTGCTTTATTGACTACACCAAAGCCTTTGACTGTGTGGATCACAACACACTGTGGAAAATTCTGAAAGAGATGGGCATACCAGACCACCTTACCTGTCCCCTGAGAAATCTGTATGCAGGGCAAGAAGCAGCAGTTAGAACTGGATATGGAACAACAGACTGGTTCCAAATCAGGAAAGGAGTACGTCAAGGTTGTATATTGTCACCCTGCTTATTTAACTTATGGGAAGATTACATCATGAGAAATGCTGGGCTGGATGAAGCACAAGCTGGAATCAAGATTGCAGGGAGGAATATCAATAACTTCAGATATGCAGAGGATACCACACTTATGGCAGAAAGCTAAGAACTAAAGAGCCTCTTAATGATAGTGAAAGAAGAGAGTGAAAAAGTTGGCTTAAAACTCAACATTCAGAAAACTAAGATCCTGGCATCTGGTCCCATCACTTCATGGCAAATAGATGGGGAAACAGTGGAAAGAGTGACAGACTTTATTTTGGGGGGCTCTAAAATCACGGCAGCTGGTGACTCCTGACATGAAATTAAAAGACGCTTACTCCTTGGAAGAAAAGTTATGACCAACCTAGACACTATATTGAAAAACAGAGACATTACTTTGCCAACAAAGGTCTGTCTAGTCAAAGCTATGGTTTTTCCAGTATTCATATATGGATGTGAGAGGTGGACCATAAAGGAAGCTGAGCACTGAAGAACTGATGCTTTTGAACTGTGGTGTTAGAGAAGACTCTTGAGAGTCCCTTGGACTGCAAGGAGATCCAACCAGTCCTTCCTAAAGGAAATAGATCCTGAGTATTCTTTGAAAGGACTGATGGCGAACCTAAAACTTCAATACTTTTTCCACCTGATGTGAGGAACTGACTCATTGAAAAAGACCCTGATGCTGGGAAAGACGAAGGTGGAAGGAGAAGGGGACAATGGAAGATGAGATGATTGGATGGCATCACTGACTCAGTGGACATGAGTTTGAGTGAACTCTGGGAGTTGATGATGGCCAGGGAGGCCTGGTGAGCTGCAGTCCGTGGGGTCGCAAAGAGTTGGTAACCAAACTGAACCATGATATACCCAAGCACTCTCATATCAGTTTCTCTGGACTCAGAGTAATTCCTTATGCATCATTCTTCAGCTGTATTCTGCTGGCTAGTTAATTTTATTTAAAGTGGTTACAGACTTCCAGAATGGAGAGACTACACAGTAAAAGAAATTTTATAACACTAGCTCACCTAAACTGGCTTTAAATTTATTGTGCAGAGTCTGTTTGTTTGTTTGTTTGCTTTAGCTCCTCCATTGTAATTACCCTGCCAAAATCTATTACAGAAGATATTTGCGAAGGGAAGAAACAACTCATTAAGATCCTGTCTGATGGGGAACAGTATGATGTGGGGGAAAAAAAAAAGCTCTGCTCTATTTTCACGTTGCCTTGATTATCACAGAAGTGATGCGAGAGATGAGCAAACAGCTCATCTGGAGATAATCGTCAAGGATGTTTTGGTCTCCCTTCTCTTCTTTGGTCATCTAAGTTTCCATCCCCGCCCCTCCCCGCTAGGCCAGTGGACATTACCCCTGGTGATAACAGTAGCCACGTCCAGATTATAACCTCCTGACTGAAACCCAGCCAGTAGCAATCAGCATCATTTCCTCTTTTCCAGCTAGCATTTGAAGTTTCCATGCTCAAACTGTCCAGCGATTAAGCGGCCAGGTGTCATTTTGAGTGTTGTTGCTGTGCAGTCACTCAGTCACACCCAACTCTTTGCGACCCCATGGACTGCAGCACACCAGGCTTCTCTCTCCATCCCCATTTCCCAGAGCTTGCCCCAACTCATGTCATTGAGTCGAGGATACCATCCAACCATGTCAACCTCTGTCATCCCCTTCTCCTCTCGCCTTGAATCTTTCCCAGCATCAGGGTCTTTTCCAATGAGTCTGCTCTTCACAGCAGGTAGCCAAAGTATTGGAGCTTTAGCTGCAGCATCAGTCTTTCCAGTTAATATTCAAGATCGATTTCCTTTAGGACTGACTGGTTTGATCACCTTGCAGCCTAAGGGACTCTCAAGAGTCTTCTCCAACACCACAGTTCAAAACCATCAGTTCTTCAGCGCTCAGTTTTCTTTATGGTCCAACTCTCACATCTATAAATGACCACTGGAAAAATCATAGTTTGACTAGATGGACCTTTGTCAGCAAAGTAGTGTCTCTGCTTTTCAATATAGTGTCTAGGTTTGTCATAGCTTTTTTTCCAAAGAGCAAGCATCTTTTAATTTCATGGCTACAGCCACCATCTGCAGTGATTTTGGAGAGCAAGAAAATTAAGTCTCTCACTGTTTCCATTGTTTCCCCACCTATTTGCCATGAAGTGATGGGACCAGATGCCATGACCTTATTTTTCTAAATGTTGAGTTTGAAACCATCTTTTTTACTCTCTTTCACCTTCATCAATAGGCTCTTTAGTTCTTCTTCACTCTCTGCCATAGGGTTGTTTCATCTGCGTATCTGAGGTTATTGATATTTCTCCCTGCAGTCTCGGCTGCAGCTTGTACTTCATCCAGCATCACACTTCTCATGATGTACTCATGATTTAGCATACAAGCTAAATAAGCAAGGTGACAATAGACAGGCTTGCCGTGCTTTCCCAATTTGGAACCAGTCCGTTGTTCCATGTCCAGTTCTAACTGTCACTTCTTACCCTGCATACAGATTTCTCAGGAGGTAGGTAAGGTGGTCTGGTATTCCCATCTCTTTAAGAATTTTTCACAGTTTGTTGTGATCCACCCAATCAAAGGCTATAACCTGGTCAATAGTTTGCAGAAGTAGATGCTCTTCTGCAATTATCTTGCTTTTTCTATGACCTAACTGATGTTAGCAATTTGAACTTTGGTTTCTCTGTCTTTTCTAAATCCAGCTAGTGGAGGTGATGGAATTCTAGCTAAACTATGATGCTGTCAAAGTGCTACATTCAATATGCCAGGAAATTTAGAAAACTCTGCAGTGACCGTTGGACTGAAAAAGATCAGTTTTCGTTCCAATCTCAAAGGAAGGGAATGCCAAGGAATGTTCACACTACTGCACAATTGCACTCATTTCACATACTAGCAAAGTAATGCTCAAAATTCTCCAAGCTAGGATTCAATAGTTTGTGAACAAAGAACTTCCAGGTGTTCATTTTGAGTGAGAAACTTCCTATTCTACCAATGCTGAAAGAATATCAGCCTATCACGTCACTGCCAGAGCACCAGGCTCTGAGTTCCTTTTATCTTTGACTTCAAGGAAGAAATACTTCACCTCACGTACTGTACATCAGGGAAATAAGGAGAGTAATACCAACTGAGAGGCCACCCTGCAAGCAGCGACAGTCATGCCTGAGTCCTTTGGTATCCCTACTGAAACAAGTAATCTTTTGTGATGACTGGTCTTATCTTAGAAGTGAGTGTAGCTTAGAAAATTAGAGCTAGCCTGTGATAAACATAAAGATGTTTGGAAGCCTTTAGAAGTTAGAGTACTTTAAGGAGAAAGACAGAGGATATAGCTCTCATGAAGTAGAGTATAGACTTCGGAGTGCCATTTAAGACTATTCAACAAATTTGAATTGTAAAATAGGGGAATGGGAAAGCCACTCAAGTAGTTTACGGAGAAAATGACATACTCAACTTTGCTTTTTAGAAGGCACTCTAGGGATCCCCTGGTAAGTCAGTGGCAAAGAATCCACCTGGCAATGCAGGAGACGCGGGTTTGATCCCTGATCTACTGCTACTACTGAAGCCCATGAACCCTAGGCCCCAGGCTCCACAACAAGAGAAGCCGCTCCGAAGAGAAGTCGCACAGCACAGCTAGAGAAGAGCCGCTGCTCGCCACAGCTGAGGAAAAGCCTGCAGAGCAGCACAGACCCAGCGAAGCCAACACAAACAGATACAAAAAAGCAAACTAAAAGCGCTTGAAAAGCAATGTGGAAAATGCATTCAAAGAGACCAAGAAAGAATGCGGAAAACCAACAAATTTGGTGCAGGTTAAGGTAGTTTGGGGCTTTCCTGGAGGCTCAAATAGTAAAGAATCTGCCTTCAGTGCAGGAGTAACAGGTTTGATCCCCTGATGAAAGGAATGGCTACCCACTCCAGTATTCTGGCCTGGAGAATTCCGTCGACAGAAGAGTCCGATTGGCTACAGTCCATGCAGTCACAAAGATTCGGACACAACTGAGCAACTAGCATTTCACTATCTGAGGTAGTTAAGATGAGAAATGATGACAATTATCTAGAGTAAGGTTGAAACTGAGATTGAAAAAGTAAGTGAAAGTCATTCAGTCTCGTCTGACTCTTTGTGACCCCATGGGCTATATAGTTCATGGAATTCTCCAGGCCAGAATACTGGAGTGGGTAGCCTTTCCCTTCTCCAGGGGATCTTCCCAACTCAGGGATTGAACCCAGGTCTCCTGCATTGCAGGTGAATTATTTACCAACGGAGCTATGAAGGAAGACCAAGAGATTGAAAAGAGATTCTTAAAGAAGTGTTAAAGAGCTAAAATCAAGATAGTTTAATGAAGCATTGACTGTTGATATAAGAAAGAAAGTCAAAACCATGGTCTTTCCCAAATTTCAAGCTTAGGGAACTGGGTGGAAAATGAGACTATTTTCTGATGGCTCAAAGATGATGAATTTCCTTTTAGGCACTGAAACATTAAGAGATGCCCACTAACAATTTGATTTATGGACAGAGAACTCAGTAGTGATTGAATTAGATATGGATGTAAAAGATGTTGACATGGAAAGCTTGGAAAGGTAATTGAAGCCTTGAGAATAAGATGAATAGGGTAAAAAGGGGGGAAAATGAAAGTGTACAGGATAAAGCTCTATACAACAACAGCATTTATGTGGCAGACTAAACCAGTTCTTCTCTCTGTCCTGATATTAAGTGAAAGTAGATAAGCAGATCTCAGAGAGGAGACTAAAGAGGGACCACCAGATAGAGAAAGGGTAAAAAGAAAACACAAGTGTGGGGCCACAGAGGGGAGCATTCCTAGAGGAGAAAGTAATACGTAGGATACGCTCCCCTGAGTGTTCATCCAGAAATAGAACCAAAAAGGCCCTTTGGGTTAAGAATGCACTGGTGTTTGGTAGCTTTAGGAAGGATGGTTTAATAGAATGGTGGCATTAAACAGGAGCCGCACTGGGTTGAAGAATGTGTATGAAAAGACATAAAGACAGCCAGGTTGGATGACGCATTTGAGAAGATTAAGGTGAAGGTGAAGAGTCAAGTGAGAGCTGGGGAGAGAGAGGTAGTTGAAATGAAATTTTGAGGGGAGTGTGTGTGTGTGTGTGTGTGTGTGTGTGTACAGTGTTATATACAAATAAAAGAGACTTGAGCAGGTTCAAGTCTGATGGAATGTGTCTCCAAAGAGGGGAATGTTGAAGATACAGAGTAGAGGATATCAGCTCAACACACTGAGGTCCCTGAGAGGACAGAGGAATTACTTTTATGGAGACGGGGTAAGCATCAACCTTTTAAGAAGAAGGAAAAAGGAAATGCTAGGAGGATGGGTTTGTAGGTTTAGTGGTGGATACTGGAAGATTCTCCAACAGCTTCAAGAGCTGCCGATTTCTTTTTAATGTAAAGAAGACAGCAATGCAGAAAACTCCAGTAAGTGTGATAGAGCAAGATGACAAAGTGTCAAAGTTTAGAAAGGACCGGGGAAGTTCGAAACACATATTATAAAGAAAGAAGTGGGTATGGAAACCTGGAAGTGTCTGGCAGAGCTGAGATTTCTGACTCGTGCTTGAATATTTTCCACTGGAAAAAATATCCCTCCCAGTGCCCTCCAGCAAAGCCATGATGGGAGCTACACCCTCCAACTGAAAAGGAACCGGTACTCTTATTATAAAGCAGGTTGTGCTGGTTCTCATATATGATCAACTGTACAATTATTTTTCCAGCCTTCACTTCCTTTGCCCACTCCCTCTCTTTCTACTCCACTAAGCCTAGGACTCTGGTTTCTGCCAAATGTGTTAGTCATAACAGGAGCACATTCATATGAGTGAGTGATTTGGGGCTGACAAAATGTCCTTGTACCAGCACAAACCTTCAGCATAAATTTGCAGGGCTGGCCTGCAGTGTTCAACGGCTTCCCCATGCATTACCTCTTCTCCACTGGATCCTTCCAACCTGCACAATAAAGGACTCACTGAAACATGACTCTGATCACTGGCCAGTGATTGTGATGAGGGGAGGAGACACTGCTTTGGCTGCTTCGTATGACTGCGCCCATTTATCTCATGGCACATGGGATCACATTGCAGTTTAATGTGGAATAAGGAAGCGTTTTATAAAAAGAGCATAGGTGACATTGTGAGGTCACAAGCCACCAGACACTGGCAGTATTTAAGAAGATGTTGGAAGATCACCTAAGGGAAATAAAGAAAATAGTCTCAAGTTGGAGAGAAAGAAATCAAGTGAAGCTACTTAACAGGCTTTATATTTCATGCTTATACACTCAAGAAAGCTTATTTAAAACAAATCTGGCTCAACCACTGGACCCAGCGACTCAATCATATGACCCATCAACTACACGCCTACACAAATACCCAGAAAAAGCCATAATCCCCAAAGATCCATGCACAGTGATCATTGCAGCACTATACAATATCCAGGACATGGAAGCAACCTAAATGTCCATCAGTGGATAAAGAAAATTTAGCATGTATGTAACGGAATATTACTCAATCAGAAAAAGGAGCCACACTCTGCCATTTGCAAAGACGTGGATGGGCCTAGAGACCTAAATACGAATGTCCACACAGAATGAAGTAAGTCAGCAAAAGTAAAACAAATATGGTATACTAATGTGTATTTGTGGAATCTAGAAAAATGGTGCAGATGAAGCTATTTGCAGAGCAGAAATTGAGACATGGATGTAGAGAATAAAATCATAGGATATGACTGAGTGATTAACACTTTCACTTTCACAGATAAAGCGAACAAAAGTATGGACACTGGGGAGGGGGAGGGGTTGTGGTGGGATGCATTCGTGGATTAGGATTGACATATATACACTATTGATACTATTAATATGCATAAAATAGGTAACTAATGGGAACATACTATACAACACAGGGAACTCAACTCAGTGCTCTGCAGTGACTTAAATAGAAAGAAAATCCCAAAACAAGTCATACATATGTATGACTTGCCTAGGAAATCCCATGGACGGAGGAGCCTGGTAGGCTGCAGTCCATGGGACTGCACAGTGTCAGACACGACTGAAGTGACTTAGCAGCAGCAGCATGGATGATTCACTTTAGTGTACAGCAGAAACTAAAACCACATTGTAAAGCAACTATATTCCAATAAAATGCTTAAAAGAAAATAAATAAATGCAAGCGTATTGCACATGGAACAGTTCACAAGGAACTGACATACACATAAAGTATAAGTTCTCAGAAGCAACAAGAAGAGAGAGGATAGGAGGATGGCCAAGGAACATATCGGTGTGCGTCCCAGCTCGTTGCTCTGCTGGCTGAATGACCCTAATATATTTTATAAAAGGAAGATGGTACTTGTTTTGGTGGTGGTTCTAAGGTTGTGTGGCTATTAAAATTTGCTATTTAAAATTAAATGACATTAAACGTCAATCCCTCAGTTGAGCTAGCCACAGGTGGTCAGTACCCACATGTGCTGGTGGCTCTCCTATTGGACTGCACAGATATAGAACATTTCCCATCCTCAGAAAAATTCTATTTGGGGGTATCCCTGGTGACTCAATGGTAAAGTATACACTTGCCAATGCAAGAGACATGGGTTCGATCCCTAGTTGGGGAAGAACCCACATGCCATGGAACAACTAAGACCGTGCACTACAACTATTGAGCCTGTGTCCTGGAACCCAGGAGTTTCTACTACTGAGCCCACGTTCCCTAGAGCCCATGCTCTGCAGCAAGAGAAGCCACCGCAATAACCCCATGCAGCACACCTGGAGAGTAGCCCTCGCTCGCTCCAACTAGAGAAAAGCCCACACACAAACAAAGACCGAGCGGAGCCAAAAATACTTATTAATACATTTTTTAAAAGGAATAATTTGATTCCCTGGTGGCTCAGATGGTAAAGTGTGTGCCCACAATGCGGGAGTCTGGGTTTGATCCCTCTGTCAGGAAACTCCCCTGGACAAGGAAATGGCAACCCCCTCCAGTACTCTTGCCTAGAAAATTCCATCGATGGAGGAGCCTGGTGGGCTACAGTCCATGGGGTCGCAGAGAGTCGGACACGACTGAGCGACTGACTTCACTTCAAGTTCTATTTGATAACATTCTTTTAAAGATTAGACATAATCTTTAAAAAAGAGAAACGCCCAGTACATATGGGTACTCATAGATGATAAATAACTTTTTGCTCATTATAACTAATCTTTCAGACTCTTCCAAAATAGGTACAGAATACTTTGCATATATTAATTAATATAATTTTCACTCCCACAAGGAATGAGAACAGGAATACTCTTGTTCTACAGATGAGGAAAGGAGGCTCGAAGAGATTACACAAAGATTATGAGCACTTATTTTTAGAAATTTCCTTAAATCACGAAGGAAAATTGATCAGAAATGAGTTTCAAGCAATCATCCATCCAACAGCAAGCCTGCGCTCGTAAGCCTGGCAATGTGCTTTTATATATACTGAGAATAATGGGAAAACTCCAGCTGTGGTGGGGGAGAGAGGAGAGAGTCTTGGGGGTTTCATTCAAGAAAGAGAACAATGAGATTATGAAAATCCTGATATATAAAGAAATAAGGGCTAAAGTCGATGGCCCTTAAGTTCTATAATCTTAGACTCTAGGATTCTGAAAGGTCTCATATTATGTGCTCTATTCTGTCAGAGATTGCTGGGGGCCAGCGTAAGGAACTCCGCCCCTGGCAAAGGTCATGAGGAAGGAGGCTTGACGTACGCAAAGGCGTGATCAAGCCTCAGGAAACCCCCTGTTCCCGAGCATCTACCCCCAAAACCAGAGTTTGTTTTATGCTCTCACCTACACCTCTGACTTTATGGGGGTCTCTCCCCCATAACCATTTCTCTCGGAGAAGGAGTTAACTTGCCACTCCAGTTAATAAAAATTCCTGGGCATGACAAGAGTGTTTCAGCTTACGAGCTCCTCTGAAGTTTATCTAGCCTGCCTGTATAGGTTCATCTGGCCACATGTGATTGTTTACAGCCTCCCAACCGTGAGAAGCACGAGATGTTTTAGACTTACTAAAGGCAGATTCTTTTGGGAAGTTAGAATTTATTAGTATAGTGGGTTGGTTAAGAATTATATTGGTGAAGGGTTTTTCATTTGTTGTGTCAATAATTGCTACTAATGCCCTGCCCTGGGTGTGACAAGGATGTCTCAGGTCAAACCTCTCTGCGGGGAGACTAGTTTGTGTGACAGGATTATCCATATTCCTGCCACTACACACATGATTGTTTACTACCTCTCAACCATAAACAGCACAGAAAGTTTGGAGTATTTTGAAGGTCTTAATTAGCATAGGGCTTTTCTCACTGTTGAGTCAATGATTGCCACCAGGCCTCCACGCCCTTAGGCACCTGGGAATATATTAATCAATGTATTTGGAATATAGAAGAGAAAATATAGTAGTTTTTGATGTTAGCAATACTAGACTTTTTGAGTTAATGAATTTTCTCTTTTGTTATAGACCACTGTACTTTGTTATAAATCACTGTGTCTTTGCTATGTAAAAATGTAACTTTATCACTATCTTAAGACTAAATAGATCTTAAGGGGAACATTGGTGAAAGGACTTTCATTTGCTGGGCTGATGTTTGCTGCTAAATCTCCATATTCCCTGCCCTTATAATGAATATAGCTAGTATATAAGAGAAAGAAGTATCAACCTTTAAGATTAATCATGTTAACCTTGGATTAAATAAATTCCTTTCTTGATTGTAACTCAATACACCCTCACCATATAGGAATGCAACTTTATTTGGAGGCTAGTGCCTAGTTTAAGAAAAAACACCCTTGGAAAAGATAAGTTTTTTGGTTATCAGAAAGAAAAGGTCATAAAATGTCAGCAGGCCTCATGGCCAGAAGATGATGTAAAAACCCTAAAACCTTTTTTTTTAATACATTTATGTGAAGCACCTGATTTTGACAAGGGTCAGGTCTGCTGACCCCCGCGTGACTCTGTATTCATCCCTACGTGTAACAAAAGGTATATATAAGCGAACCTGAAAATAAAGAAAACGGATCAGTTTCCAGAATGAAAGATTCCCCGATGTCGTTGTTTCTTGTTCTCCGTTTTTCTGGCTGAATTCCCATCTGGAGCATGGGTGCCCGCCACGTCTACTTACTTGTCCCGGCTTTCAAGTCCACGCAAGAAGGAGCCCATAGAGGGGCAACTTCCGATATTCAAGTGGCACCGGTGGCCCAACGTAGATGGTGCAAATTCCTTGTCTTGGAATTTTTTGGGTATCCCACGTAAACCAAGTTATTCAGCCTCTTTTTCTCCACTAATATCTCCTACTATTTTCTGGCTGAATTCCCACCTGGCACGTGGGTCCTCACCAAGCCTACTAGTTCTGCCTGGGCTTCTAAGATCAGACCAGGGAGGCCTCAGTGCCTCCTCTTCTTTGGGAGAACGGAAAGACGCCTGTGGCCTATGTAGGTGGTGACTGGTATTGCATGTAAACCAAGTTATTCAGCCTCTTTTCTCTGGTAATTTTCTAATCCCTCTCTATCTAAGTTTTTCCTAGGACGCCGATTCCATCCCCACCTTCGAATCACCCTGGATCCAAAGGGGCTGGACCCCAGCAGTGTCCGACTCTTTGCAACTCCATGGACTGCAGCACATCAGGTTTCCCTGTCCTTCACTATCTCCCAGAGCTTGCTCAAACTCATCTCCATTGAGTCAGTGATGCCATCCAATCACCTCATCCTCTGTACCCCCCTTCTCCTCCTGCCTTCAATCTTTTCGAGCATCAAGGTTTCTTCTAATGAGTCGGCTCTCTGCATCAGGTGGTCAAAATATTGGAGCTTCTGTATGAGTCCTTCAAATGAATGTTCAGAGTTCATTTCCTTTAGGATTGACTGCTTTGATCTCCTTGCAGTCCAAGGGACTCTCAAGTCTTCTCTAGCACAACAATTGGAAAGCATCTGCCTTTTCTAAATAAAGCTTGTACATCTGGAAGTTCTCAGTTCACGAACTGCTGAAGTCTAACTTGAAAGATTTTGAGCATTACCTTGCGAAATGGTAGTTTGAACATTCTTTGGCATTGCCCTTCTTTGGAACTGGAATAAAAAGTGACCTTTTCTAGTCCTGTAGCCACTGCTATGTTTTCGAAATTTGCTGGCATATTGAGTGCAGCACTTTCACAGCATCATCTTTTAGGGTTTGAAATAGTTCTGCTGGAATTCCATCACTTCCACTAGCTTTGTTTATAGGAATGCTTCCTAAGGCCCACCTGACTTCACTCACACTTCAGGATGTCTGGCTATCAGTGAGTGATCATACCATCATGATTGTCCAGGTCATTGAGATCTTTTTTGTATAGTTCTTCTGTGTACTCTTGCCACCTCTTCTTAATATCTTCTGCTTCTGTTAGGTCCACACCATTTCTGTCCTTTATTGTGTCCTATCTTTGGATGAAATGTTCCCTTGGTATCTCTAATTTTTTTGAAGAGATCTCTAGTCATTCCCATTCCACTGTTTTCCTCTATTTCTCTGCATTGTTCACTTAAGAAAACGTTATCTCTCCTTGCTATTCTTTGCATCTCTGCATTTAGATGCATATAACTTTCCTTTTCTCCTTTGCCTTTCACTTCTCTTCTTTTCTCAGCTATTTGTAAGGTGTCCTCAGACGACCATTATGCCTTTTCCATTTCTTTTTCTCGAGGATGGTTTTGACTACCACCTCCTGTACAATGTTACAAAGCTCTGTTCATAGTTCTTCTGGCACTCTATCAGATCTAATCTCTTGAATCTATTTGTCACTTCCACTGTACGGTCGTAAGGGATTTAAGTCAAACCTGAATAGTCTAGTGGTTTTCCCTACTTTTTTTCAATTTAAGTCTGAATTTGGCAATAAGGAGTTCATGATCGAGCCACATTCAGCTCCCAGTTCTGTTTTTGCTGACTACAGGGCTTCTCCATCTGCAGCTGCAAAGAATATAATCAATGTGATTTCAGTACTGACCATCTGGTGACATCCACGTATAGAGTCGTCTCTTGTTATTGTTGGAAGAGGGTGTTTGCTATGAGCAGTGTGTTCTCTTGGCAAAACTCTGTTAGCCTTTGCCCTGCTTCATTTTGTACTCCATGGCCCAACTTGCCTATTAGATAGCAAAGTCTATCTCTGATATTTCTCTGTCCTTTCTGTTCTTTCTGTTTATTTTGCTGTTCTTCTTCCTCCTCCCTAGAATTCCTAGGCTTCAATGTTTCATCTGTACTTCAAGGCCACAAGGCTACTCTAATTTATTAAAAAACAGAATCTTAGGAAAAGCCACGTATAAAATAATAATGAATTGCTTCTCACTTATCACCCTGACTTATGTAAAAACCACTGTTGGCTGTTCTCCTACAGCTGACTGACATTTTTTCTCAGTTGACAGGACCTCCCTACCTACTTCCACCACTAAACACTGGAGTCTGCCAGAGTTCTCTTCCTTCCCTATAGACTGTAGAACTAGCTCATCCATTCCCATGATCTCAACAACCATGATTATTTGAAACCTTTATCTCTAGCTAAGGCTACTCCCTGAGCTACTCCCAGATTATATCTCCAACTGGGAAAAAAAAAACCTACATAGATCTTATTTCACAACTATATCCAAATCTAGTTTCTTCATCTTTCCCTCAAAACTTGTCTTCCATTTTATCTTCCCTTTCTAGCCACTAATCCCAGGAAGAAATCTGGGAGTCATTCTAAAGCCTTCCCTCTTCTTCAACTGATTCAAACATGTTAACACTTGGAGTATCTGACCCTTTCCACTGTCCTCACTAGGTCTCCACCTCACCTCACTTCTCACCTGAATAACTGGTATACAGAAGGATCTCAAAGATATTCGTACAATAAAAATAAAATAAACATACTTGTTCCACTAACAAGCATGGACCACGTCTTACTCATTTTGGAGACTCAGAAATGAGCTGACATGCCTCCCCAGAAAATCTACAGAGTGAATCATTCGAGTTTCCATTCCTTGACTCAAACTCTTAAGAACCAGGAATAGATTTTTAACAAGCTCTCTAGATGACTCCTATATAACCCAATCCAGCTTTAGTCTTTTTTTAGTCTTTAAGAACTAATGAATTAGTAGTAAACCCATTATCATGTTGAAAAGGAGCAAACTCAGAGGCAGAAATGGAATTAAAACAACTTTCTGAAAATAGTATGTTGATTTCTTAAAAAACTAGGAATAAAACTACCACACAACCCAGCAATTACCACTTCTAGGCATAGACCCTGAGGAAACCAACACTAAAAAAAAAAATATGTATTTCAGTGTTCATTGTAGCACTATTTAAAATAGTTAGGACACAACAGATGTCCAACAGATGAATGAACAAAGAAGCTGTGGTACATATATACAATGGACTACTTCTCAGCCATAAAAAGGAATGCATTTGAGTCAGTTCTAATGAGGTGGATGAACCTACCATACAGAGTGAAGTAAGTCAGAAGCAGAAAAACAAATATCGTATATTAATGCATACATATGGAATCCAGAAAGATGGTACTGATGAAACTATTTGCAGGGCAATAATGGAGACCCAGACATAGAGAACAGACTTATAGACAAGAGTAGGGGAGAGGCAGGAGTGAGTGAGATGAATAGAGAGAGTAGCATGGCAGCATACACACTGCTGCTGCTGCTGCTAAGTCGCTTCAGTCGTGTCCGACTCTGTGCAATCCCATAGATGGAAGCCAACCAGGATCCCCCATCCTTGGGATTCTCCAAGCAAGAGACTGGAGTGGGTTGCCATTTCCTTCTCCAACGCATGAAAATGAAAAGTCAAAGTGAAGTTGCTCAGCATATACACTAACATATGTAAAATAGTCAATGGAAATTTGCTGTATGACTCAGAGAACTCAAACTGGGGCTCTGTCATAACCTAGAGGGGTGGGAAAGGGTGGGAAGGAGGTTCAAGAGGGAGGGAACATATATACACCTATGGTTAATTCATCTCACTGTATGACAGAAATCAAACCAATATTGTAAAGCAATCACTAAATCAATTAAAAATAAATATAATTATTAAAATGAAGGAAGGAAATAGTCTTAAAAAAAAAAAACTTTCCACCCATCTCTCCACAGACCTAGGATAACAGGCCTCCCACAGACATAAATATAAATAATCCTTGAATCATCTCTTACTATAACTATTCTTCGTCTAACCTGGCACCCTTACTCAGTTAACATACTTCAAGAGCTCACTTCCATCTTGCAACCCCACAAACTATTCTTTAGACAGTAGTCAGAATGATCTTTCTAAAAGGCAGATCAAAGCATGTCACCGTCCCCTAACCTCATCCCACCACCCAGGGATAATTTCTTCTCATATGGTAAGAACAAAAACCAAAATCTTACTTTAGTTTAAAAAGCCTTAAATAATCTGGCCCTTGTTTATCCCTCTGGCTTCATCTCAAACACTCTCCTGGCTTTACTGTCTACATTGCAACCATGCAGGCCCTTCTGTTCCTAAAATACATCAAACTTTTAACAACCTTAGAATTTTTGCATTTGCGATTTCTGTCAAGAATGGTCTTCATGGCTACTAACCCCCTGCCATGTTCCTATTCAGTTTCAACTTAAAATATCACCTCTCAGAGAAGCCCTATTATTGTTACCCTGCTTATTTAACTTATATACAGAGTACATCATGCAAAATGCTGGGCTGGATGAAGCACAAGCTGGAATCAAGATTGCCAGGAGAAATATCAATAACCTCAGATACGCAGATGACACCAGCTGTATGGCAGAAAGCAAAGAAGAACTAAAGAGCCTCTTGATGAAAATGAAAGAGGAGAGTGAAAAAGTTGGCTTAAAACTCAACATTCAGAAAACTAAGATCATGGCATCTGGTCCCATCACTTCATGGCAAACAGATGGGGAAACAATGGGAACAGTGAGAAACTATTTTTTGGGCTCCAAAATCACTGTAGATGGTGACTGCAACCATGAAATTAAAAGATGCTTGCTCCTTGGAAGAAAATCTATGACCATCCTAGAGAGCGTATGAAAAAGCAGAGACATTACTTTACCAACAAAGGTTCATCTAGTCAAAGCTATGGTTTTTCTAGTAGTCACGTATGGATATGAGAGCTGGACTATAAAGAAAGCTGAGAACAGAAGAACTGATGCTTTTGAACTGTGGTGTTGCAGAACTCTTGAGAGTTCCTTGGAAAGCAAGGAGATCCAACCTGTGAATCCCAAAGGAAATCGGTCCTGAATATTCATTGCAAGGACTGATGCTGAAACTGAAACTCCAATACTTTGGCCACCTGATATGAAGAACCGACTCATTGGAAAAGACCCTGATGCTGGGAAAGATTGAAGGTGGGAGGAGAAGGGGACAACAAAAGATGAGATGGTTGGATGGCATCACCGACACAATGAACATGAGTTTGAGTGGGCTCCAGGAGTTGGTGATGTACAGGGAAGCTTGGTGTGCTACAGTCCATGAGATCACAAAGGGTCAGACACGACTGAACAACTGAACTGAACTGAACAGAAAAGCCCCCAATCACTAAGTCAAAAGCAGTCTTACAGTCACACACCACAGCACTCTATTTTAATTCCTTACAAGGCATTTATTACAAGTTGATATTCTCCCTATTTGTTCTCTATTTCCTACCCACAGGAATGTAGTAAGATCTATGACAGCAGTGAACCTGCCTTGAGAGTAGATTGTTTCATTACTTTAGACCCAAGGCTTAGACAGTGCCTAGCATACAGCAGGTGCTCACGTATACATCTGTAATCAGTCTACTCTTATTTGGGGTTCAAAAATATACAAAGTTCTTCTATTTTATCAAAGATGAAAAAATTTCATTTTTAATAAATATATCCACTGAATACACCCAATCTGTCTATATCAATGGGAAGATAAAATTCAAACCAAAAAATTTTTTTTAGATATTCTATATCAGGGAATAACAAAGAATAATCAATGTGTCCAAAAATTATATTCACATCAAAATCAGGTTGTATATTTTTCAGCCACCAGTTTAAAAAATATTACTTTAACACTGTTACAAATTTTACCAGCATTATGAGGGGAAAAACCAAATGTTTATCACGCAGTAAACAGGTAAACAAATTGTGGCATATCCACACAAAGAATACTATTAAAACTAAGCAATAAAAAGGAATGAATTATTATTGATATATATAACAATATGGCTAAACCTTAAATTATGCTCAGTGAAAGAAGCCAGGCAAATGAGTACATACTATATGATTCCATTTATATAATACAAAGTTCTAAAACAGTAACAGCAGATCAGTGGTTATCTGAAGGAAGGGGAAATAAGATGGATAGATCATAGAGGGGAGCTAGAAAACTTATGGGAATGATGGACATGTTTATTATCTTGATTGTGGTGATTGATTAGTATAAACAAAACTTATCAAAGATACTCTTCAAATATGTGCAGTTTATTGGATGTCAATTATACCTCTATTAAACATTAAAAAAATTTTTTTTCTTAAATCAGATTAGGTCACTCCCTAAGCCCTTCAATGGCTTTCCATAGTCCAAAAGCAAAAAATAGAAAATCTGTCACAAGCTTTACCAGCATTGGTGAATTAACATTTAAACAGAATGAATGGCATATTAATGTTATAAAGCTGATTTCCAATAGCTAATAAAAACCAAACACATACTTCAATAGATTTTATTTAAATTCAACNCTCCCTAAGCCCTTCAATGGCTTTCCATAGTCCAAAAGCAAAAAATAGAAAATCTGTCACAAGCTTTACCAGCATTGGTGAATTAACATTTAAACAGAATGAATGGCATATTAATGTTATAAAGCTGATTTCCAATAGCTAATAAAAACCAAACACATACTTCAATAGATTTTATTTAAATTCAACAAAAATTGAATAGTAAATTCACAAAAACTAATTTTAAATTTCTACATTGAAAAGCTAAAAATATGGTAAACTCTCACAATTACCTGTAGAAGACGGTGCTTTTTCTGGGTGTTTTGCATTTAAAAGTTTTCTGCTAATAAATATGTAACCACAGGGACACGATTTACATGCAACAGGAACCTACAGACAAAAAAAAAATTTATTATTACTACTTTTCCGTTGTTAAACTTCTCAGTGTTTATTTAGTTTCCTGAGTTGAATGATAAATTACTCAAAGTAGGAATCATGGGTTTATTTAAACCCCCCCTCCTTATAATAAATGATGAGATGGGTATTGGGTCCTCTACATCTTCACATTCTACTAATGAAATACAACACTAAGACTACAGCAAATACATGATAAAAGTGTGCTGATGTAAGTGAACAACAGAAAACTACAATAGGGTCAGAGCCAAGGAAAATATATTGGAAAAAAAGGTAGCACTTCCTAAAATATTAGTTTGATAGCAGTTGATAATAGAATAAATTGGGGGGGCATCGTTGGCAAGTCATTAATCCCAGCATAACATTTTGAGGGCCCCACTGGAATAATGAGATTGGAAACAGAGAAAAGGTAGATCTGTAAGACATTTCAGAGGGTAAAGAACTGAAAACAACCCGGGTTCCAACATGAGAGGGTAAGAAATCAATTACTACTGACAGGAAAACAAAATAGTTTACAACCACCAGTTTGAGGGGTCAAAGTACAGTATAAACAATAGAGAATGTAGGACAAAGCAGGAGTTGAGATCTAGGATTTTATAATCTCAGGTCCAGGAAGGAAGTTTGATAAAACACTTAAATTCTCCAGGCTTCTGTTTCAAAATCTATAAAATATTTTTATAAGAAGGTCCTTTCTCCATTTCATATAAATATTTTTTCTAAGTCAAATGTTACTGAAAAAAGTTTTAGATTTTCCTCTACAATTGTTCCACTAATATTAACCTTAATGTTCCTTGGACTGGGGACACATTCACTAAGAACTAGAAATTAATCTCAACAAAAAGTACTCACAAAATGGTAATTACAATTCTGGTTTGTAAGATAAATTCCATTTGTGGTAAAAGTTTAATTATGATTATAAAGCTTTCATCCATTTATGTAAGGAATGCCTCATATTATAGAATATAAATATTTGATCTAAATAAGCTAAATCATAATTTTGGGAGAATTCCTTTTCTTTGCAGTAAAAATACCAAAGAAAGAAGTTGTTGTGTATTCATGAAAAATAACAATGAACCCTATAAAAATAATCAAACTGCAATATACCTAACAGGTTCCTTTATCGAGAATATAATGAGATTCTTTCAAAAAAATAGCAGAAAATGTAATGCTACATTTCTTAATAGTGAAAAATATGCCTAAAATAGGTAAGTTTTGTCATTTTAAAATTTCACATCTTCATAGAAACCAAGCTCAAAGGTACTGACTCATTTCCTTTACACTTAAACACATCATTAAGGGTGCAGCAGTAATATAAATTGTTTTAAGTTAATGCTACCCAAAAAACAACAGAACACGATGTTCTTATTCAACAGATCCTTTGCTACTCAACAGCCATTTTCTTTCAGCTACTGAAACTCAACAAATTGAAATTTAATTCTGTGTCTTATACACAAAAAATACATCAATCCAATCCAGAATTAACAGAGTGCTACAGTTAGATGAGAAATTTAACATTTGGCTTTTAGATGACTAATGCAATCGACAGGCTGATTTACATCCCTTAATGAAAGCATCTTATGCGCAAGGAACATTTAGGTGCCTGAGCTAAATCACCCTAAGGGCCTTTTGAAAATGGAAAGTTCCTTTCCCCAAACCAACCCTGGAAAAAAGCCAACTAACCACCACCACAATACAGATCCTGTAAAAAGAATTATTAAGCAGGGTGGCCAACTTCAGTAATATTAGTCTCTTTAAATTATTGTATAATTTAGATTTTTTTAAAAAAAAATCTAAACTTCCTTTAAATTTTAGTTGTAATGCCAAAAACAACAGTAATGAAAGTTCTAATGCTATACTTTCAGGATTTTAAAATGGAAGAAAAAAATTTAAAGTTTTGTTTACTGATGGCTTGTGAATCAACTTATTCCTTGAAAAACAGGTATTTGGATTGTCTGCACATTGTTTTAGAAGACAAGCATTAAAAAAACTGCAAAAAACAAAATCCTGGCCCTATATTTTTCACTGATTTAAAAAAGCTCAAAAACTAATCATTTTATGTAGCATACATTTATATTCTTTGTTGCTAAGGGGAAAGTTACCTATAGCAGACATACTTGCTAAAGGTCACATAAAATTATTTAAAATTTTTTTCCAAAATAAGGGGGAAAAGCTGATCTAATAAAGAAGAAAACAAAAACACAAAAACAGGAACATACACCAAAGACATCAGAAAAATAAGGATCTTGACTATTACTATACTCAAAATGGCTCAGTAATTTGAATTAGTGGATGTGAAACCCGTTGAAAATGAAAAGTATTGTGGTTTGGATGTTTCAGAACTATATTTTCAATAGAGGCATGTAAAAGGGGATGTTATAAAGCAACTGAAAATCTAGGTCTTTCTTGTTTACTGATCTCTGTACCCATTTTTAAACTTACACATACAGAACACATGTAAATCTACTTAGCTGAGGCAACTTCCTCAAACTTTAAAGATTTTACATTTATGCTTATAAACTGTATCTAAATTGTAATTTAATGTTCACCAGGCACCTTAGAATAACAGTAGTTTTTGTTTGTTTGTTTGTTTTTTTAATGGCTTTTGGGGTTGTAATTTTTCTCATTTATAAGAAATCTATACTTTCAAATAATTAGAAAGCTAAAATTAATCTTATTTTCTTCAATTGAGTTACTTTCAGTAAAAGACAAATTGCTTTTAAGAATAACCAAAAGTTTGAATTAGTCATCATTTATGTTATGTTAAGTATTCAGAATAAAGGACAACACAAACAACATTTTAAATTATGTTGTAGCTTGCTATGCAATGAATTGTGTCCCCACCCTGCCAAAAACATCCCAGCAATAAATTCATCTGTTAAAGCCCCAACTCCTCAATGTAATGGTTTTTGGAGATGAGATAATCAGGTTTAGATGAGTTCATGAGGGTGGGGCCCTCATGATGGCATTAGTGTCCTTAGAAGAGCTGTCAGAAAGCTCTCTTTTCTGCCAGGATCTTGGGGCTTCCAGCCTGTGACAAAATTAATTACTGCTGTTTGAGCCACCCAATCTACAGTATGAATGAAATAGAGTATCTCCAAATAAAATGCTGATCACGTTCTGATGAACAGATACAAAGACTCCTACAAGTTTACAATCCTTTCCTCTTTCTTCAATCAGGATATTCAAAACAAGTTAAGGTTATTTCATGCCAAGTGCTGCAAGGTCATGATTCACACTAACTGATGCCCTACAGACACTGGAATGCAAAATGCATACCATGTAAACCTTATATTTCTGCACAAGTGGAACAAATGGAAATGATTTAAATATTGAAATAATCTTCGACAAGGAGACTTAAATAAAGAAGTCCAATTTTTTCTGAATTTAACAAATTTAGTTCAATGTTAAGAATGGAAATTTAACTGGTTTGGAAAACATGGCTAAATTGTTTTTAAAATGCATACTCAATAAATTCATAAAATCAATAAACCATAATTCTCCTTGCACAGCCTTCCTCTAATCAGAATCTCTAACACTGCCCATAAAAGATACTGAATAAAACATGTAACATTTTCTGTTAAAAGATTTGCTCAGTCTTTAAGCTTGCTCCTTAAAGAATGCTCTACAATCAGCTTATTAAAAGAATCTTCAGCCATTTCAAATTATTCCTCATTTTAAAAAGAAAGAAAAAGAAAGGGGGAGGAGAGAGGTAGTCATTTTGAAAAAATTCTCCCAGTGGAAAAGGAAAAAACACACCCAGATCAGCATGTTGGCGTGAAACAAGGGCCCTTACTAATGCTTTTAACTGAGAGTTTTAACTCATTAGATTATAAGGTTTTAGAGGAACGGGTGAAAAATGAGGCATTCTTAAACTAAAAGAGTAAATGAGATTTAAAACATTACAGCTATGACACCATTAATTCTGCGTGGAAAGCAGTCATTTAAAATTCATAAAACCACATACATATTTTTTAGAAGATCTGGAAGCAGAAATCCTAAATTTTTAACAGTGGATACCGCGGCGGGTAGGGGAACGTGAGGAGCGCCCAGAAAGAAAGGGCTTCATGGGGACGTAATTCAATTATATTCCAAAAGTACAGAAAAGACTCACGATTATTTACGGCAAAAATAATACGTTTTAAGAGAAAAAAACTCCATATTTCGCCAAAACTTATAACTATTACATTGTGGGCCTTACTGTCACATTTAAGCATCCGCCCAGGTGGCGGGGGGACAGTTTGGGGGGGGTCCAGCGTACACATCTGAAATGGGAACAAAGCAACCCTGAGTGGCAGGAGGGGGATTTGGGAGCCAGGAGCCCTGACTTGGGAGTTCACACATCAGGCACTCTCTTCGGGGCAGGAGGGGGCTGAGAGACCGTTCTCGTCCACTTAGGCCGCTCCCCATACTCCTGCCACTGTCACCGGAGCCGGCCAGGCGACTCAAGGAGGCTCCGGACGGGTCGCCCCGTCTGCTCAGGATAAACTCACGCCTCCTCTCATGCAGCCCAGCCACAGGGCACGACACTCACCCCTCTGACTGCCACCAGGTGGACACCAGCCGGGCTGCGGCTCCGGGCGCTTCCTCGGCAACCCCTCGGCTCGGCCGGGCCGGTTCGGGGCTCCCACGGTAGCCACTGAGCCTGAGGGCTGGCCCACTCGCTCGGCCGCTGGGACCCCGGCGAGGTGGCCTCTCCACAGGCAACAGCCGCCTGCCCGCGCACACCCGCTCGTGTGCAAGGCTCCCAGCGCNCTCGGCTCGGCCGGGCCGGTTCGGGGCTCCCACGGTAGCCACTGAGCCTGAGGGCTGGCCCACTCGCTCGGCCGCTGGGACCCCGGCGAGGTGGCCTCTCCACAGGCAACAGCCGCCTGCCCGCGCACACCCGCTCGTGTGCAAGGCTCCCAGCGCCCACCTGTTGATCACACTGGGGGCATGATTTGGTGGCCATCTTCACTTTCTTGGCTCAAGTTGCAGACATGCTTTTCTCTGAAGAGTCTCGGCCTCCGCCCCTGGTACCTCAGCCGCCCAGCCTCAGCCCGCCAGGTCCAAGATAGCCGGACCCAGGCTCTGATGGGTGAGAGCGCTCGCATCCACAAGCTCGCTCAGGGCATGAGGGCCGAGGGTGCGAGGAGCGATGTGCGCGGGCTCTGAGGGTCTGCGGAACAGCTCTCATTCACAGGGATCGGCTTCTCACAAGTTTACTTGGCCTGGATCTTCTGGAGGAATAAC
>SJYA01005363.1:0-23804 GCA_006410615.1 Neotragus moschatus
CCAGGCGTGCACCCCGGCCCCGGGGAGCCCCGACCACTGTCTCCACGGCCTGGCGTGAGGCCATCCGACTCCTCCTGAAACGAGGGCGGGTTCTCTGCTGCTCGTCAACAGAGGCGCGCTGAGGATGCTTCTCACTTTCCTCAGGAGGTCAGAGGTCCACTTTCGAACATGCTCTTCTGAACGGGACCAGCAGGCATTTAGTGGGCATTCCAGGCTGGCACCGAGCGAGCTGGAGGGCTTGCTTTCTTTCTCATCTGTCTTAAGTCCTCCTGAAAATTACTGTGTCCACCACTTACTAAGGCCTTACTGTTTCTCCAGCAGCTTTAGGCCCTAAGGAATCAAAGTTAAAAGCAGCCTGGATTGACAGACTAGATTAGAACTCACGGTCCAGCAGGGCAACAGGGCACATAAACGTGTCTGTGAGCCAGACTTCCTGTTCAAACAAACGTGGCCTTGGCGCTCTCTATGGAGGACTGTGTCTGCAGGTGACCTGGCGGTGCCCCCATGGTCCCCTCCTCCTTTTACCCTCACAAAGCAGTCCACGGCAATGCCAGCATCACGAACCAACCTTCATGGGTGCTCAGCCCAGTGTTCCTTTCCACTGTTCTCAGGCCTCCACAGGAGGAGGGCAGCTGAGATCGCATGGCCCAAGTGTGACCTCCCCATGAGTGCCCCCATCCCCACCTCACCCCACCCACCTGCCTGTACCCGAACTGCTGTTTCTGATTCCAGCTGTACCTCCGACTTCCCATCTCAATGACAGTCTGTCCACTTTCCCTAAGCCAATGGTTCTCAAAGTCCAGTCTCCAGAAAACCTGAGAACTTATTGGATGCACACAAGTTCTCAGGCCCCACCCTAGACCTACTAGATCTAAAACTCTGAGAGTGGGTTTTTGTGAGCCCTCTGGGTGAATCTGCTGCGTGCTACAGCTTGAGAACCAAGCTGCTGCTGCTGCTGCTAAGTCGCTTCAGTCGTGTCCGACTCTGTGCGACCCCAGAGATGGCAGCCTACCAGGCTCTTCTGTCCCTGGGATTCTCCAGGCAAGAACACCAGAGTGGTTGCCATTTCCTTCTCCAATGCATGAGAGTAAAAAGTGAAAGTAAAGTTGCTCAGTTGTGTCCAACTTTGCGATCCCATGGACTGCAGCCCACCAGGCTCCTCCATCCATGGGATTTTCCAAGCAAGAATACTGGAGTAGGGTGCCATTGCCTTCTCTGTGAGAACCAAGCTGACCTAAACTAAAAAGCTAAGTGAGCTCCTCTTGAGCCCCAAGCCCAACCGTGATGCCCTGGGCCTCACACAAGTCCTCCGGCTACAGAAGGAAACCATCTGCCTGGCCCCATGCAGCTGCCACAAAATGCAGCCATGCTCAGCGAAACTCCTCAGGGCTGGCTGACGCCGAGGCCTGAAGCAGGGCCACAAACCTCCCTCTTCTGCTCCATCTTCCCGCTCCTCAGCTCAGCAGAGCGGTGGCCTTGAACTGGAGGCCTCCCAACTCATCAGACCCGCTCCAGGACCAGGTACCACCGCAGTGGGCTTGGGTCTCCTCAGCCCTCTCTTCTCACTCCGAAAGGCAAGGACAGGCTCCACGTCTGCTCAAGGCCGAAGCCAAGGCTTACTCCGTCTAGAACAAGTGCTAGCCGTCCCTTGTGCTACTTTCTACAATTTACGATGCTCTTGCTGACTCTCACAAGGGTCAGGGAACCTGGACTAGAACCTGTGACTCCTGACTCATTCCCAATGGCCTGTCAAGTCTTACCTGCCAGGCATTAAACAAATTCCCATTGGTTACCTGACAGAGGAGGGAGTTCTGGTCACGGTGTCACTTCAGATCATCAGAGCAGGTTGCCACATGGAAACCTGCACAAACCTGCCCATTAGGAATGACGCAGAGGCGCGCTCTTCAACAAAGGGCAACTTCCTGGAGGCAGAGCCCACGTTTACAGGAAGGCGGGAGCAGCCTCTGCAGCCCCGCTCTCCCTTATAGAAAGCTGAGGAATCTCTCATCTTCTCCCTCAATTTTGATGAAAGGGTCTCCAGTTTCCTCTGACAAGCAACAAGAGGTAGTGATTCTATTCTTATTTTAACGTCTACTGCAGCTACATTTGGAGGGAACAAAACCGCCTGTAAGGTTGCCACACAGTCACTTCTCTGCCCGTCAGTATGGTATTTACGTTCAGTTCTAAACACACAGAAATTCCATCTGAGAAATGAGAAGCCGTCAGAGGTTAGACACAGATACACTGTCCTCCATATGCTCTTAAGAGATGGAGACCCACAGCAGAACGAGCTGGGAACCCCTCTCATCCCTCCTCTAGCCTCATTTCTGAGAAACTCTCTTTTCGGGAGCCCTCTCCCCACATTCATACTGGGGACAGATTCCCAGAGGAGAGATGAAGGATACAGAGGGAATAAGATTCACAAAAGACTCTAATTTGGAGCATTCATAATTACAGCAGCTGAAAAGCTTATGAAAGCAAAGAAGGAACCTGTTCACAGAACACCATGAGGGCGCTTGCCAGAAAACTGCCCAGCCGCAACGAGACCACCGTCCACAATGAGCAAAATCAGAGATGAGATCAAATCACCACCCAGCAGACACACTTGCAGGGTCTCCACCTTCACCGCTGCAATTAGTGCTTTTTTTAAAGAGCAGTAAGGCTGCAGGAGTTTGACAAAGGAAGAAAAACAAAAGGCAGCAAGAGGCTCCATCCGGATAAGCAGCTCCTAGTCGGTATTCAGAACTCCACACCAGCAGCAGCACAGCTCGGATGAGGCGCAAGGTGGGGTCCTCGCCACCTTCACACACCATCAAACCGATTACCACACTGCCTGGGTGCCTGCAGTCAACACCCCGGGCCGGCACCGCCTCCGCATGCCCACCCCCACGACTGGGAGAAACCCCACCATGGAAAAGAACCCTTCTTTTGTGAGGACCAGCCGGAGCCTGGGCTGTCATTACACAGCAAAAACCTAGCGAGAACAAAAACCCAGCGGCAGGCTGAGGGAGAAAACCCAGGACGTACCTGAATTCTTCAAGTGCAAACATGACCTAGTCGGAGACAATTTCCTCAGACTGTCTGGGGGCCTTTCTGGTTTGAAGGACCACCATTTAGTCAGTCAGATGGTGCAAAGGTGCAGGAAAAAGAGGCGGGGCTTGCACACCCCTCAATATTCTGAAGCGAAAGGCTTTCTGCAGACAGGGGCCTGCAGCCTCCAGCTCTGCCAGCTGCTGCCGAGCGGCAGCTAACAGGGGAGGCAGCCAAGGACCATGTGATCATCCCAGCAAGGCTGATTAATGCAGCGAGCGCCGAGGCTCTGGGCTGGGAGCTGGATTAGCCGCGAGACACCAGTGGAACCCCGGACACGCCTGGGATCCTGCGGGAATCACAGAACACGCACGCCCTCGCCAACCTGTATGGGGCGGGGGCGGGGGCTGGGGAGCAAGAGCGGAAAGAAATGAGAGGGTGCCCCGGCCCCCTGAGCTCAGCCCGCTCACCTCACCCGCCCGTGGCCACTGCTGTGCTCGGGTTCAGATATGAGGACCACCGTGGGCGGCGGATCCCGGGCTGCATTTTACTGAAAACTCCTCAGGCCTCTGTGTTTCACCCTTCCACTATGAAACGTTCTTTTGGCACAAACACAGAGGCCACTCTGGAATCCCAGGAGTCACGGTGTCCGGCCAGCGCTCTGCCACGAGCATCGCCCTGTAGGTCAGCTGAGAAGCGTGACCTCATTTACCTCAGTCTTTGTTTACTGAGTATTTAGCTCGGTATTTGTTTCCATACATAATATGGACCAGGCTTCAATTCCTTGAAGTACAAAAGCTGCTGTAACAGTTTCAGAACAGAAGTTAAGAAAAAGGAAACGAGACGTCAGCCAAAGAAAGAGGAATGTTTACCGGAGGGCAGGGCCCGAGCTGCTGAGATCTGGCACGTGAGCTGAGGCCGTGTTCTGAAACTTGCCATCAAGGAGACTCGTCAACATTTGCAGATCTTTATAAAACAAGGAAGACAGATCTCAAAGGAAAACTTGTGAGTCACTTTTGATGGTTTTTCTCTCCCTCACACCAAAAACAGAGTCAGGCACCAACTCTGATTCTGCTCAGGAAGGTTTCCTGGGGTCTGACCTCCCTACTCTCAGCCCCACTGTTTTAGCTCTCATCCTCAGCATTTCCCATTCCCCCTCTCATGTTAGTAACTGGTCTTCCTCCGTCTGTCCCCTTTCTAACAATCTGCCAGAGCCATTTTTCTAGTCTGATTTTGTTGTTGTTCTTGTTCAGTCACTCAGCTGTGTCTGACTCTGTGACCCCTTAGACTGCAGCATGCCAGGCTTCCTTGTCCACCACTATCTCCTGGAGTTTGCTCAAATTCATGTCTACTAAGTCAGTGATGCTGTCTAACCATGTCATCCTCTGCTGCCCCCTTCTCCTTTTGTCTTCAGTCTTTCTCAGCATCGGGGTCTTTTCTAATGAGTCGGCTCTTCACATATGGCCAAAGTATTTGAGCTTCAGCTTCAGCATCAGTCCTTTCAATGAATATTCAGGATGGATTTCCTTTAGGATTGACTGGTTTGATCTTGCAATTCACAGGATTCTCAAGAGTCTTGTCCAGCACCACAGTCCAAAAGCATCAATTCTCTGCTGCTCAGCCTTCTTTATGGTCCAACTCTCACATCTGTGCATGACTACTGGGAAAACAGTAGCTTTGACTATACAGACCTTTGTTGATAAGGTGATGTCTCTGCTTTTTAATATGCTGTATAGGTTTGTCATAGCTTTCCTTCCACGGAGCAAGTGTCTTTTAATTTCATGGCTGCAGTCATCACCTGCAGTGATTTAAGTCCAAGAGAATAACGTCTATCAACTACTTCCATTTCTCCATGTATTTCCCATTAAGTGATGGGACCAGATACCATGATCTCAAGTTTTCTGAACGGTGAGTTTTAGGGCAGCTTTTTCACTCTCCTCTTTCACCTTCATCAAGAGGCCTTTTAGTTGCTCTTCACTTTGTGCCATTAGAGTGGTTTCGCCTGCATATCGGAGATTGTTGATATTTCTCCCAGCAGTCTCGATTCCAGCTTGTGATTTATCCAGCCCAGCATCTCACATGATGTACTCTGCATATAAGTTAAACAAGCAGGGTGACAATACACAGCCTTGTCATACTCTTTCCCAATCTAGAACCACTCAGTTGTTCCACGTCCAGTTCTAACTGCTGTTTCTTGACCTGCATACAGGTTTCTCAGGAGATAGGTAAGGTTATCTGGTAGTCCTGTNTGCATATAAGTTAAACAAGCAGGGTGACAATACACAGCCTTGTCATACTCTTTCCCAATCTAGAACCACTCAGTTGTTCCACGTCCAGTTCTAACTGCTGTTTCTTGACCTGCATACAGGTTTCTCAGGAGATAGGTAAGGTTGTCTGGTAGTCCTGTCTCATTAAGAATTTTTCACAGTTTGTTGTGATTCACACAGTCAAAGGCTTTAGTGTGGTCACTGAAGAAGATGTTTTTCTGGAATCCCCTTGCTTTCTCTATGATCCAGTGAATGCTGGCAACTTGATCTCTGGTTCCTCTGCCTTTTCTAAACCCAGCTTGTACATCTGGAAGTTCCCTGTTCACATACTGCTGAAGCCTGGCTTGAAGGATTTTGAGCATTACTTTAGTTGCACGTGACATGAGTGTAACTGTCCAATAGTCTGAACATTCTCTGGCATCGCCCTTCTTTGGGATTGGAATGAAAATTGACCTTTTTAGTATGCTATCCAGGTTGGTCATAGCTTTGCTTCCAAGGAGCAAGCGTCTTTTAATTTCATGGCTGCAGTCACCATCTGCAGTGATTTTGGAGTCCAAAAAAATAATGTCTCTCACTCATTCCACTGTTGCCCCATCTATTTGCCATGAAGTGATGGGACCAGATGCCATGATCTTAGTTTTCTGAATGTTGAGTTTCAAGCCAGCTTTTTCACTCTCTTCTCTCACTTTCATTATGGTGAAAAATCGCCAAAAACTAGCACCAAGTGTATGTGAGACAATTTTATGTGAGTCCTCAATTTACTAATAGGAGAACAGAGGCCACGGTGGTTAAGTAACTTGCCCACAATCATATGGCTACCAAGTGCAGAGCAATGAGCTTGGCCAAGGTAGGTTTAATGCCAACGTTTTCAACCCTTGTGCCTGCTTGGGGTCCCAACACCAAAGAGCCAAGCGCCTCAAGCCTGCTCCAGAAGAGTCAGTGTTCCGCTGACTGGCAGGCAGCCTGTGGTCCTGAGACCAGGCTGGGAAGTGGCACCCTTCCGGCCGGCCCTGGCGAATCCTCAGATTCTACAGCCAGACGGGAGACCACTAAGGGCTGACAGATGGGTTTGACTGCCCGAGGAGGAAGGCTGAGAACCCGAGGTGACAGGCCTTGGGACCAGACCAGGAAGGAGTCTGCCTCAAAGGCTGGTACTTCCCCTGACCATTTGACAACCGGTGACCCCATGGATCAGGAACAGGGACTCCCAACTGCTCCATTGGTCTCCAGAGGGCACTTCTGAGAGCACACGACTCAGAAGACCGCGGTATCCTAGGCTACCCGCCAACGACTCAAGGGTCGGATGAAGCATGCTCCTACTCTGGGACTTCCGCTCCCTCTGCAGCCTTTGTTTTTCTGTATCATGGAACTGGGACACAGAGCTGATACGAACACAGAACGGGTGAAAACAGAAGAGCCCCAGACTCCCTGCTACCTGGCTTGGCCCTCCCTCCTCCAGGACCAGCCCCGACTCCGCCTGGAAACACCAGGCCTAAAAGACCCAGGAGTCCCATCCGCACTGGACTTTGGGGGGCGGGGGGCTCCCCAAGCTACACGCTGTCAAGCTCACCCTTGACACTCTGAATTCCCTTCCTCTTTCCAGGCTCACGCTAAGGACAAAGCCTCCTGAGTGAGCCCGGCTGTCCTGGCAGAGCGCTGACCTGCTGCACTTACTGGCCGTGCCAGCTGCCTGAGGCATTCCCAGAGAAACTGAAGCGGAGATACAGGCTAAAAACACGGTCATTAAGAGGAGGTGTCCCCAGGCCCCCGACAATCTCAGAAAGCTACACGAGCAGGATGTCTGAAACCTGTGTCTGTAGCGTGCGCACCCTCAGAGGGCCCGCAGCCTGCCTCTCCACATGAAACGGCCCAGTTCCCATGATACGCTCACTGGCTCCGAATCCGCATCCCAGCTCCGGTACAGACAAGCTGGGGTGTCAGGTCCGGAAGCCCCATGAGCCCGGGACCTCACACCAATGTCTTAGGATGTGAGGTTTCAGGTTTACAGAGCCATGACAAACATGCAGCAACATAAACAGGGCATCTGAACAGAGGCTAGCATCCCTGCCGTGTGAGCAAGAAAGCTCTGACACCCTCGGGCCTGCTCACCAGCTGCTGAGCTCTGCACACACCAAGCAGGAGGGGACACACAGGGAAGTCAGCTACGGGCAAGACTGCAAATCCAACTCTGGTCTCAAGGCCTGGCTGCACGTGCTCCTCTGAGCAGGGGGCTGAGCATAACAAGCTCCGTGGCCTTTCCGATCTCCCCCCGGATCTCCCTCCCTCTCACATGCCATCTAGTGCTGAGGAGTAAGCTCTGTCTTCCCCGGGTCTTAGGTCTTTGACCAGGTGAGAGCCCCTGAGGACAAGGGGGACGGGGGCTGGCAAGAGGAGAGACCAGAGGAGGCTGGCGAATCACCACCTCCATCAGGAACGTGTGGACAGTGCAGGGAACACAGCTTCAAGAGAAACTTGTCACCACCTGGAGCCACCAGCTCTGAACTCTCCTTCTCTGCGCTGGTGGGGAGCCCACGGGCGCTGACCCTGTTTCCAGGCCTTCTAAGTCTTCACAAGGCAGAACACAGTCCTAGCCGCAGAGCAGGTCTTTGGTCAGAAGTGTTTTGAATGCACTTTTGTTCCAGTTGAATTAACCTTCCAAAAAAATTAAAAACAAACAAAACCCCCACTTTCTTGAACCAACAGGAAATGTCTGAGTCCCACACTCTGAACTAATTCCTCCTCCCCAAATCACGTCAGTCACCTGAATGCCTACAGTGACACTCAGCTTTAAAAAACAAAAGCTTTAAATAAAACCATCCCTTACCTCCATTTCAAGAATTCTATTTAAAGTTCTTAAAAAAAAAAAAAAAAAAAAAATACTCTACCATTAAGCAAACACAATCACAACGCATTTTCACCTGCCACTGCTCCCGAGCAGCTCGCTGGTAATCACTTCTGCACTCCCATCTTCATCAACCTCTCGCCCAAGCGGCACTCTCTAAGCACCTGTGCCAGGCCACTGAAAACTATCCTTGCATCCCTCCACAACTTTCTCAGGGAAAATCTAAAGCCCATTAGCTACACATTCTAATGAAACAAGTCAGACAATAAATGAGTAAGATAAAGACGATAAAACAGGGCTAAGTATCAGAGTGATGGAAGGGCTGCTAAGCTTAAAAGAGGTGATAGGAAAGGCCCCTCTCAGGGAGGGGGAGTTAAGCTGAGACCCAGACGACCAGTGGGGACAGATACGAAAATACCAGGGACGATCGGTGTCGGCAGACATCGCAGAGGCCCAAGGCGGGAAGAGGCGGGCTTGGTTTCCACCCCTTCCCCAGTGTGGCTGGGCCAGGAAGGGAGGGAGTAGAGGGAGATGGAGACAGAGGGGAAGCACGGCTTTACGACAGGGAAGCACGGCTTTACGACAGGGAAGCTGCTGGAGAGCCTCAGACGATGGCCTAACAGGAGCTGACTGTTGTTTTTAGGGGGACATGGGAGAGGTTTCCCAGGCAGCTCAATGGTAAGGAATCAGCCTGCTCAAGTAGGAGATGGAGATTCAATCCCTGGGCTGGGAAGATCCCCTGGAGAAGGCAATGGCAACCCACTCCAGTATTCTTGCCTGGAGAATCCCATGGACAGAGGAGCCTGGCGGGCTTCTGTCAACACTCAGAGTCGACATGACTGAGCAAAGCAGCATGAGGAAGTGGGAGAAGCCACAGGCCTGTGCAAGCGAGAGAGGAGGGGTGTGGGCGTGGGGCGGGGACGGGGACGGGCAGTGGACCGGAGAGAAGAAATGGGTGGGTTTGGAGCACGTTTTAGAGTCTTTTTAGAGTTTGGGTAAGCTCCAGGAGTCGGTGATGGACATGGAAGCCTGGCGTGCTGCAGTCCATGGGGTTGCAAAGAGTCGGACATGACTGAGCTACTAAACTGAACTGAACTGAGTCCTAAAAAAATTTTTTTTATTTACGTAGCTTTTGGCCATGCTTGGTCTTTGCTGCTCTGCTCAGGCTTTCTTTGGTGGTGGCGACTGGGGACGATGCTTCGTGCGGCGTACAGCCTTCTCACTGCGGTGCCTTCTCTTACTGCAGCAGACTCCGGGTGTGTACGTTTCTGGAGTTGCAGCACTTGGGCTCAGTAGTGGTGGCGCAAGGGCTTCGCTGCACGTGGGATCTTCCCGGACTAGGGATCGAACTCACAGCCCCTGCGCTGGCAGGTGGATTCTTACCCACTGTGCCACCGGGGAATTCCTAAGAGTCTTTTTCACAACTCAGTTGTTTCATGTTATTTTGTGAATTACTAATGAAGCAAAGACTGAAAATATTTCAACAGAAACACTAAGATACCACCAGGACCATGAACTGAAGGGAGAGAGGAGGCCTGGCCTAGTCTTTACCGCAGGGCCTGGCACAGAGAGTTAGCCAATAAGTATCTGTAGAATTGATAAATCAGCAGCTGGCAGATTTAGAGAAGATCTCATAAAAAAGGACGGAACTGGGTCAAGCCAGCAGTCCTCTTTCCGGTGCAAGCGTCCAATCAAAGGGCAGATTATTCTTTTGAATGAAGAAGTGCAGCTGCGCCAATGTCACCCAGATAGGCAGAAATTTGCCAAGAGAGTCTCACCAGGAATAGAGGGAGATCAAGATATACATGCGTGTAAAACAAACGTCCCCATTCCATCAGGAAGTGTCTCCTGGGTACCTGCTGTGTGTCCAGCACTGATCAATCTCTGAGTGCGGGTGCCAGCGGGGGGAGCAGGGCAGTGAGGGAAGATTCAGACACATTTCAGGTCTCTCCAACAGTCAGGAACAGGGCACACAGACTCCAAGACTACAGCCTCAGAGTCGCACTGGTGAATCGATATGACAGCAGTCTGGAGCCAGAGTGCATGTCTTTTCCCTACTTCAGTTCACTGTTCTTACCAGACTCCTCTTGAATCCGAGTTCCGTTATGTAGCTGCTGACGAGTGTGGAGGGGGAAGGGCTGGGCTGTGGTCCCAGTGCCACTCCTCAGCAGCCAAACGCCTGTGACTTTACTGGAGTCTCAACGTGCTCACCTGTAAAGTGGAGGCAGGCAGCCGTTCCTGCCCCGCTCCCTCACAAGGAAACAGAGAGGATCAGATACAACAGTCGGTGTGCCAGTGTTCGGTAACTGTGCGTGCTATATAAATCAGTAACGGTGCTGGTCTTCACAACAAAAGAAATGATCCCTCTCTGCTCTGTGTCATCTGAGATCTTGACAAAGCAGGAGTTTTAAGTATTCACCCAGGGCAGAGAGTTAGAGGATCCATAAATGCAATGTACTATCTGGGTGACCAAGAGAATTTAGATGAACACCGGCGTTCAGGGCTGAAAGGACCTGGAACCCCACTCCTGGGTGAGCTACCTGAGATGCTCATCTCCTCCACATGCACTCACTTCTGTCAAAGTATAATTTTCAAAAAGCTAAAAAGGAAACTCTCATGCCAATATATAGTATGCACATATCAAGTAACTCCTTCATGAGGGAAAAAGCAGGATGGCAAAGCTGGTTCAAATGTAACAAAAGAAACACATATGAACTTGGCGGAAAAGGAAAGAATGCTGTAATAATCTTGCCAAGTTGATATAAAACTGGCTAATGTCCTACAGAGCAATTAAACTATAACCTTTGAGGTTATCTTTCCTACTGAACAGAAATCATTAAGAGCTCTACTGGACAATACAATTTACTTTTCACTTATCGATTTTTTAAAAAGTTAAAATCTAACTTTACAAAAGTCAGATACTCTTTAGATCGGCTTACCAGATAATGCTCTCGAGTGACCTTGGAAAGGCACACACTAATCATTTTGCCTTTTCTCCAAATTTCAGGTAGTTTTCCTAAAGTATCTCTACACTATCTAAGCCCAGTTTACCATCCATTCCAATGGACTGGTTGCAATGGATAAGAAGCTGTTCTTTACTATCTGGTCCATTTTTGCTTCTGCCTCATTTACATCCTCTTAATTTGTAAAAAAAATAATAACAATAATCCTTCAAGGAATTGAAGTCAATTCTAAATCACTGCTTAGTCTTCCTAGGTCAAATGAGCCTGAAATTTGAGGGGCCTTGTTTTCTAGAATTTCCAGTCTTCAGTGCTTCTCTGAATTCTCTCCACTACCGCCTCGTGAGTCCTCTTTAAAGACAAAAAGGGAAATGTGATTCATCGGAGCTGACTCAGAGCCCCCTCCCCCAGGCTCTGGCTATTCTGAGGCAGTTACCATAATTAACTCTAATTTCCTAACTTCACAAACCTACCCCTATCACTCCTTTCTTTCCAATATAACAGTGCTTGGAAGTCACAAACCAAGCCCACTCCAGAGAGGCACATATAAACCCAACCCACACGAACTGGCACAATAATATGAAGTTTAAAAAAAAAAAAAAAAAAAAAAATGAACCAGGGAATGTCTTGTTCATATCTGTATTTTCCACAGAGGCTAGGGAATTAGCATGAATAAACAAACAGATTAATTAATTAACTGTTCTAAAGAACTGAAAGAATGAATGGATTCCAAAGGCTCTGCCATGTTAAGTGAGTGTCTCTAAGAGCCTAAGTGAGGAAAGGCATCTCCGGGACTGGTCTAGTGGGAAACCTTCAGAAACGGAGATGTTCCTAGTGCCTTCCGACTGGCTTACAGACAGATGGGGTGGCGTATAAACAGTGTGTATCCCCCAGTTCCAGAGGCTGGAAGCCCGAGAGCAGAGGGCCAGCGTGGTCAGGCGAAGGCCCTCTTCCAGCTCAGGCACATTTCACTGTGCTTGGTCCTCAGAGTGGACAGAACCAGAGGGCTCTGTGAGGTCCCTCACAAGGGCACGGACCCCACTTCTGAGGGCTCCACCCTGAGGCCCCACCTCCCTGACACCCTCACATGTGAATCTTGGAAAGAAAGTGGAAGTGTTAGTCACTCAGTCGTGTCTGACTCTTTGTGACCCCATGGACTGTAGGTCACCAGGCTCCTCTGTCCATGGGATTCTCCAGGCAAGGATACTGGAGTGGGTTGCCATTTCCCTCTCCAGGGGATCTTCCCAACCCAGGGGTGGAACACGGTTCTCCTGCACCGCAGGCAGACTCTTTATCCACTGACCTACCAGGGAAGCCCCGGTGAATCTTGAGGGGGACACGAATACTCACGTCACAGCAGAGACCCAGTGAGTGAACACCAGGGATTTCCGGCACCTGGCAAGGCAGGGATGAAGATATTTTGCCAGGAAACAGGGAAGTAACAGAGAGGGGTAAACGCGTATATGTAAAATACCGCCACACAGGTCTGAAGGGACCCACGCCGGCGCTGTCTCTATGTTGTGAACACCTAAGGCCTGGGGATGGGCTGCAGCCCCGGCCATGCGAACCCTTCCTAATCCACAAGGGCGAAAAAGGAAATCCTTCATTTAACAGACGTTCTGACGGCAGCGGTGACGACAATGGAGTCGCAGGAATATACGCCTGAGAGAGGTGTCACCTGAAAAGTCCTGCTTTAGATAGACGTATTTTTCCCCTCTAAAAGCCAGTCTTTCTTTCTCATGTATTATTTCTGATAAGCTTTCTCTATCTCTGGTTTCCCGTTCTCACGTACAGGGTGGTATCTTTCCTCATCCAAAATAGCACTGCTTCTCAGTTTCCCAAAGAGCTTCATTGGCAGGGATCTTGCAGTGGTGTTTATGCTCCTTCTTACAAAGAGCTCCGACACTCAGCATAAAACCCTGCTGTTTAAATTAATAGGTATGCGGACAAACTGATTAAGGGCCTTCCCTTGGACTGCTGATGCTGAGCTAGGATTTCTTAGGTAGCTGACTAACTTTGGAACTGTAGTTCTTTCTTAAAAGACGTATTCTTGCTAACATGAAAAAAAAATGAGCACTTCAACATTCTCTAAGCCTCACTCTTAAACCATTCACCTCTCTTATGATACTACCTTCCTTGGACCCCACAGTAAATACTGAATAAAAGAAGGAAAAAAGAGGGCAAAAAGAACACAGGCATTAAACCAACCAAATCTCAAGAGCCACTGTATGCCATGAGTAGAAGAACAAGATGTTGAAGGATTTCATAGTTCTCACGGACGAGGTAAACAGTCTAAGAAAAACATCAGTCCGATCCTCTCACTTTGACCAAAGAGAAAAACACAGCACCCCATCTAGGGTCGGGCTTCCCTGGTGGCTCAGATGGTAAAGAGTCTGCCTGCCAAGGCAAGAGGCCCAGGTTCGATCCCGGGTCAGGAAGAGCCCCTGGAGAAGGGAATGGCTACCCACTCCAGTATTCCTGCCTGGAGAATCCCATGGACGGAGGAGCCTGGCGGGCTACAGTCCACGGGGTCGCAAAGAGTCTGACACAACTGAGAATCCAACGCTTCCCCTTTCCTGTCGAGGGTCACCTGACTACTGTCAGAGCTGGACTTAGAGCTGAAGTCTCCTGATCTCCACTTGAGAGCGTTTCCTTCATATCAGTGGCTCTCAAAAGCGGGGTCCTTGGCCAGCAGGTCAGCATCACCTGGGAGCCTGTCAAAGAGGAAAACCTCTCCTCAGACTAAATGAGTCAGAGACTCTGGGAGGATGGAAGGCAGCAAGCTGTATTTTTAACGAGCTCTCCAGGGGAGTCTGATGCGTGGTCAGGCTGCAGAACCTGACTGCTCTAACAACAGTGATTCTCACCTGGAGGGTGGGGAGGGGGCATTCTGTCCTCCTCTAAATAACAAGTTAGGACCCAAAGCGCAGGAAGATGTTGATTCCATTACTATTTAAAACAGCAAAAAACTAGAAATAAACTAAGCATCCTCAACAAGGGACTGGTCAAACAAAGTACAGTATACACAAAGAGACAGATCGACACTAATCGACATTACTCCTGTTGAGTAAAAATACTACAGAGGGTTATTACAAATTGTAAATCACCGTTGAACGGTAAACACCTCCTCAAGTCAAACAATACAGCAAGTTACAGAAAGGCATGCAGTGCATTCTCCCTTATGCACCACCAGGTACAGGCACGCCACGGAGACACTGGGTGTCCAGGTCCAGATCACCGCAGTAAAGGGGATATCCGAATCAAGTGACTCACCCAAATTCTTTGGTTTCTCCGTGTACATAAAAGTCACACTTACATTACAGCCCATGAAGTGTACAACAGCACTGTCTTAAGAAAATGTACATACTTTAGCTTAGAAATACTTTATGACTTAAAAAAAACACTAGCCGTCATCTGAGACTTCAGTGAGTTGCAGGAGAACAAAGATGGCCGAATTGCCGCAATGTGGCACAGAGGCATGAAGGGAGCAAAGGCTGCTGGGAAAATGGTGCCAACAGACCTGTTTGGCCCAGGGTGGCCACAAACCTTCCATATGTTAAAAAAAAAAAAAAAGCAGTATCTGTAAATTGCAGTAAAACAAGGTCGGCTTGTCCATCACATACAAACCCAGCACAGGACTCACAGCCTGGCCTTCAGATGCAGAGCTCCCCACCAAGGGGCAGGTCACTGCACTACCGTCAACACCAGCTTCCTTCTGAGTGGGGTGACACTGTCATCTCACGGGGCTTGGGTGAGAATCCACACGGTGCATGTGGCGCTGCTAGGAAACACCTCTTAGGCAGAGCTGCTGTGTTATTATTGCGCTTCTTTCTGCATATATGGGCCTAGAGGAATGTTTAGAAGTGTGTTGGCCAAAATGCTAACAACTGTTTATCTCCAGGGGACTGACGTGCCCTGGTCATCTGCACTTCATTTTTCTGTGTACCTTCCTATATTGCTGAATTTTTACAATGAATAGGTATGGTTTTTATAAAAACAACAACACTATTTTATATATATCCTACTCAGTTCAGTTGCTTCAGCATGTCAGCCTCTTTGAGACCCCATGGATTGCAGCACACCAGGCCTTCCTGTCCATCACCAACTCCCAGAGAGTGCTCAAACTCGTGTCCATCGAGTCGGTGATGGCATCCAGCCATTTCATCCTCTGTCGTCCCCTTCTCCTCCCGCCTTCAATCTTTCCCAGCATCAGGGTCTGGCCAAAGTATTGGAGCTTTGGCATCAGTACTTCCAATAAATATTTAGGACNCCTTCCTGTCCATCACCAACTCCCAGAGAGTGCTCAAACTCGTGTCCATCGAGTCGGTGATGGCATCCAGCCATTTCATCCTCTGTCGTCCCCTTCTCCTCCCGCCTTCAATCTTTCCCAGCATCAGGGTCTGGCCAAAGTATTGGAGCTTTGGCATCAGTACTTCCAATAAATATTTAGGACTGATCTCCTTCAGAATGGACTGGCTGGATCTCCTTGCAGTCCAAAGGACTCTCATGAGTCTTCTCCAACACCACCGTTCAAAAGCATCAATTCTTTGGCACTCAGTTTTCTTTATGATCCAACCGACACATCCATACATGACTACTGGAAAAACCATAGACTCATACAGACAATGCTCTCGATTCTAACAGATTTCACGAGATAGGCAATCTCAAATGAGAGCAATCTGTGGAGCCAGGTACAGAATAAACGCCTGTTGAATGAAGGAAGGAACAGATGAATTGAGAGGCAAGAGAGTGCAGCAGTGCTGATTTGGGAGCCAAACAGCAGCTGAATTTAAATACTAGTTCTGGGGACTTCCCTGGTGGTCCAGTGGCTAAGACTCCACACTCCCAACTCAGGGGGCCTGGGTTTGATCCCAAGTCAGGGAACTAGATACCCACATGCTGCAACTAGGTGTTCACAAAGCAAATAAGACTCAGCACAGCTAATAAAGGGCTTCCCTGGTGGCTCAGCAGCTAAAGAATCCACCTGCAATGCAGGAGACCTGGGTTTGATCCCTGGGTTGTTGGGAAGATCCTCTGGAGAAAGGAAAGGCTACCCACCCTAGTATTCTGGTCTGGAGAATTCCACGAACTGTACAGACCGTGGGGTGACAAAGAGTTGGACATGACTGAGCAACTTTTCACTTTCACAGCTAAATAAACAAGTAAATGAATACTTTTAAATATCCAGATTTTCAAATATCAGTTCTGTTACTTCCTAGTTGTTAAGCTTGAACAACTTATTTTAGCCCCTTTGATCCTCAGTTTCCTCATCTATATAACAGGATTATACCAACTCAAGACTGTATGTGGATTAAATAATGAAGGACAGGGAAGCCTGGCATGCAGCAGTTCATGGAGTCGCAAAGAGTCGGACACGGCTTAGCAACTGAACAAGTGAGACAGTGAACGGGAAAGCAGTTTGCATTTAGCAGAAGTTCAATAAAAGTGAGCTTTTCTCTCGCCTAGTGCCAGGTCTGCTGATGGCAAACTGTGTGGCACTGGACAGGCTTCTCTCTGAGTCTGATTTTACAGCTATAAAGTGAGCATGATGTTCACCCACCCTGTGGGATGCTGTGATAATTATGTAAAAGTTTTCTGTACAGTGTAAGGCACTATAAACGGAAAGACTTATTACTATGATTATTATGGGAGTTTTTTGGGTCGATTTATTTTACAGCCTCTTGGCTCCAATAAACTTAACTCAAGTAGCCTTTAAAACTTGAGAACCATGTGCATTTTATTAATTAGTACTAATTTACTGACTTCATGAGCTTTCCTAGAATACCCTAATCCCTGACTACCTGAAAATAAAATCTACCTTGATCTGCCTGGAATCACTGTCTCTTGAGAAACCCTGGTCTGGGTCAGACTGTACAGCATGGAACCGAGGAGCCGCCCTCAGTGATGGGTGCCTGCGGTTCTGGTCTCCATGGGAACCCTTGCTCTTTCCCACTGTTTAAGAGGAAGGACTAAGCGGGCGCCTCCAGCAGAACCCTTACCTCACAGACACTCAGTCTCCGGCTGGGAAGCACCTCGGTGACCGCCAACGCCCACAGGACCCTCCCGAGGCGGCCAAAGGAGCCCCTGCCACGGTGAGCACGGTGGGGCTATCATCCTGACTGTACGGGGGGGAAGCCACAGGTCCAGGGGTCAGGAGGTCTGCCAGGACCAGAGTCGAGCCTTATCCTGCCAGCCCTGCTTGCTAACAGAAAGGGACCTCACACGGTACTTCCGTTTGGGAAAGGTGAGGACGGAGGGAGAAGAAAGCACGCCTTCAGTCCTGCTTCATCAGGGGCCGGGCCAGAGGCTGACCCCGGGAGCAGAGTCTGCAGCTCCCTTTACCCTCCCGTGGATCACCTCACGCCGACGTACACTGCCTGACTGTGCACGTCCGGTACCCTGAAGAATTCTCTTCTGAGTCAGAAAGCTCCACAGAACCACAGAAACCACACCGTATTGGGCCTGGGACAACATTTAGTTCGATCCTCTCCTTTCACAGATAGATCAGTGGCGACGATGAGGCTTAGAGGAGGGGAGTGATTCACCAAGACCACCAGGGAGCATGGGCAGAACCCAGATCTCCTCCGTCCATCCTCGGCCTGTCTCCATGACAACCCTACTTCATCCCTGCTCCCTATACCCTCCTGGGCCTAAGCCTTTCTTTCCTCTCCCAGAATCCAGGTCAGTGGACACTGAGAATACACCATATGCCCAACTGTGGCAGTAAACCCCCAACCTCCAGACCATGACTACTGCACGTAAGGGATGAGCCTATGCGCCGATTAATGCGTGCAGGACGCCATCACCCTGCCCTTTAGGCAAGAACGGCAACCGAAACAAGCAACTGAACTCTCTTTTCCTTCTGCTTCTCAACTCCCTCAAAGGTTGAAATTACTCAGAGAGAAGTCGATCTGTTATACATTAGCCATAGAAGATATGCTGACAGAGCCACGTGTGGGTAAACAATTATGTTTGCAACCAATTTTTAGAAAATGAATGTTTAAAAACCATGGGGACTGTCGAGTACGAACTGAAGGCGAGGATCACAGGTTAAACAGCGTCTGGAGCTCCTGCACTGTCGACTCTGACCTGTGCCACGCTGGGACTCGCAAACCTGGGGCCTGCTGGGGGCCGCGCCGTCTACCACGTGGGCAGCTTACTGGTCTCTTTGTGCCCCAGGCTCCTCAGCATGAAAAGAGAATGTGGCGGCACGTCAGCTACCTTCTGTTGGAACCATAAAGAGACGATGTGTGTTCAGTGTTGGAACACAGAGGGCATGTGAAAAGCACTCATTAATATGAGCTACCGCTATCCTTTACTATTATTCCCATTTTTAACACTTTACTTACTTATTTGGCTGCAGTGGGTCACAGCTGTGGCCCACAGGATTTTCGTCACGGCACGGGGCTCTCTAGCTGTGGCACATGGACTTAGCTCCCCAGTGGCATGCGGAATCTTCGTTCCCTGACTAGGGATCGAACCTGAGCCCCTGAACCAGAGGGTGGATTCTTAACCACTGGGCCACTGGCAAAGTCCCTGCTATCCTTATTATTACTAAGTACATTAATGGTGAAGCAGGGTTCAGGTCTTTCTAAGCTGCACTTTTACATTTAATTGTTATTTCCACAAACTATAAAACAGGATTAGATGACTGCCCCGAGAAAGCTGACTTCAAAAGAGAGAGCAGTGGAGGAAAGTTTTAGTCTTAAGAAAGGTTTCTGAAATTTGCTGACAACCTAGCACATGCTAGACGACACTTTCTCTACAGTTAAAGCTTGTATTCCATCGTTCTTATGAAATTTTCACCAGTTAGGCTCTCTTTAACAGTTCTCACTTATTTTCCCAAGCAAATAACCAACTTTGGTGGGTAGGAGAAAGGGTAAAAAGCGGGGCCACCCCCTCCCCCCGATGCTTTACACACCCTCACACCTCTCCTACCCACCACCAGTAGCTGAGGGGGAGCCGCCATGGCAAGGGCATTAGTTCCCAAATGCTTGGTGAGTGAAGCCGAAAGGAGCAGAGACAGAAAAGAAAAAAGCAGATGGTCTCCCTTGGCGCCACAACCATGAGAAGCAGACGCCTGATGTTCAAGCCACCAAAAAAAAAAAAAAGAATAAAAGAAAAAGAGAAATTTTATGTTGTAGCAAATGATGAAAGAGTACACGAATGACCTGCCACAAAGGCGCTATGGCAACTCAACGGGGAAAGGACAGTCGCTCCAACAGACGGTGCAAAACCAATGGAGAATCTCTTCAAAAAATAAACAGAGACCCTTACTTCATACGACACTTAAGCCTGACCGCATCGATCCCGAAGTGGGTCACAGACCTAGTGTAAGAGTCAAAACTATAAGTCTCTAGAGGAAAACACAGGAGAAAATCTCCCTGCTCTTGAGTTGGGCAGAGAAGGATCCGCAGAAGAAAGTGTTGGTGGGCTGGACTTTGTCTAAATAAAAGATACACGTGCTTCAAGACGCCACCAAGAAGATGAAAGGGCAAGCTACAGGTGGGCGTAAACCACAGAGCTGATAAGTGGCTTATGTTCCGAAGGAGTAACCAGAAGGGAGATCTCTGGCTTATATCTAGAAATCTCAAAACTCAACAATGAGAGAATAACCATAATATAAATGGAGAAGAACCTAGATACCCTACAGTGAGGACTGGTTAGATAATCTAGATACCTCCAGTCAACAAAACACTAGCCAACTGTTACAAGGTCAACTCTTCTGAAAGAAATACTGTGGACCACCAGGAGGCTAGGTGGGTAAACGGACAGAGAAGCGACAAAGCCTACGCAGTGGGATGGTGGTGGGAATATATGCATTTACTGGATTATTCGATTTCTTGAAGTCTGAAAATTTTCATAATAAAATGTGGAAAAAAGCTAAGCACTAGACTGTTTCACAAGTATGCCATTAAACAGGATGCGCTGGCAAATAAAAAAGACCATAAAGCTGTAAGCACAGAACAAATCCACAAGATATACATCTTTCTTTAACGTGTGGTCACAGGAAAAGGACCCAGAACAGAAAATCGACAGTGGCCCTCCTGGGCGAGGCTGCTTTTCCTCTTATTTTTGCTGACCCACTGCCTTTAAATTTTCTACTACGATCAACTATTTTTGTGACTTAAAAACAGAGGTGCCTTAATAGTAGTGAAGCAAGAAATACTTTCAGACAAGAATTTGTCTTGTGACAAGAATTTACTTGTCACAAACTCGGTGACTGAAAATGCTTCCCTCCAAAAAAAAGCTTGAAGAGTCTTGAGCTTACTCAACGTACTTTTGGTGAAGAATTCTTTCAGCCTCCTACTGCCTCCTCACTGGACTTTGTGCCAGATTATGAAACTCACAGCAATCAGGGCTGCACAACCGGAAACATACATATCAGAATTCTGCACCGTTCTCACCACAGCAACATCATATCTGGAGTCAACAATGTGTGAAAACCATGAACAAACTAGAGCCTGTCCTACACAGCTGCAGAGAGCAGGGTGTTTCACCCAGGGCAAAGTCGAGGAAATGACCGCCACAGTCTAATAACTTGGGTGCTGTGGTGGACGATGTAGGACCTGGATCAATTAGTAGACATTTTTCAGAGAAGCAAACACACACTGAATATAAGAAGGGAGAGACACCTAGGGCTGGGTCAGTAACCTAATAACCCACGGAACACCTAACCAGCGAAATTACAAGAGCAGACGCTGGGTGAATTCCTGTCCCGGATAATGGCTATGATCACACTCATTCGCTCAGGAAATACTTACTGAGTGAAGGTTCACTCATGTAGTGAGTGCTTACGATGCAGTAATGAACTCCATTACCTGCTGTCCCACACGACGCCCCGTGTGCCGGCTGACCACTCGACACCGGCATCACCATCAGGAAGACTACCACATACAAAGAGCACGTGAGGGCAGGCTCCTTATAAACACGGAGAACAGAGGACACCAACCTCAAGAGGTAGAGAGCCTAATCCACCCAAGACTTCGTAAACTATGCTAAGAAGCTGCTACTTTACCCAGAAAGACACAGAGATATTCCGAAGAAACTTAGGAAGAGAACATTAACTCAGAGTTGAGCACTGACAATTTAGCAAGACACCGAGGAGACAATGAAAGAGGTAAGAAGGGAAGTGGAACTTGACTGAGGCACTTTAAGAATGAGGAAGACCTATTCACGGCAGTGTCCCAGCTCCGGAGAAAGGGGAATGGACGAAAGATAGTTTAGGGAGGAAGAAATGATGATGACGCGTCCACCTGGATCTGGGGGGAGGGAATGGATGACTTCATCAAGCCTGCAGGTTGTAGTTCGGGCCACAGCTCACAGCTCACAGCGAATGAGGATTTGGGAAGAAAAGTCTGGGAAGGAGAGCAGTGCTTTTTTTTGCAGATTTATTTAGAAAGAGATTTTTTATTTCATAGAAGTAACCCATTTTAAAGTACACAATTCAATGACTGTTTAGTATACTTACAAGGCAGTGTGACCATTGCTGCAATCTAATTTTACATTGTTTTTATCACCTCCCAAACAAAACCCTCACACCCACCACCAGCCACTCCCCATTCTCACCCCTTAACCTCAGCACCTACTAACCTACTTCCTGTCCCTACAAACTTGCCTCTTCGGGACATTTCATATAAATGGAATCACACAGTATGTGGTCTTCTGTAACTGGCTTCTTTCTCACAGCATAATATTCTCAAGGTTCACCCAAGTTTTATCAGGATGGGCACCTCGTTCCTTTTTTATTGCTGAATATCCCACTGTACCACATCCCATGGATGGAGGAGCCTGGTGGGCTGCAGTCCATGGGGTCACTAAGAGTTGGACATGACTGAGCGACTTCACTTTCACTTTTCACTTTCATGCATTGGAGAAGGAAACGGCAACCCACTCCAGTGTTCTTGCCTGGAGAATCCCAGGGACGGGGGAGCCTGGTGGGCTGCCGTCTATGGGGTCACACAGAGTCGGACACGACTGAAGCGACTTAGCAGCAGCAGCAGCACATTTTATTGATCCATTCATAAGGACGTAGACATTTGGGTCACTTTCACTGTTTGGCTACTACAAATAAAGCTCCTATGAACATTCATGTAAAGTTTTGTATGGAAGTACATTTCATTTCTCTTGGGTATATGCCTCAACGTGGAAATGCTGAGATGTAAGGAAAATCTATGTTTAACATTTTGAATAACTACCAGACTGTTTTCCAAAGCAACTGTACATTCTCCCCAGGCAACNGGTGGGCTGCCGTCTATGGGGTCACACAGAGTCGGACACGACTGAAGTGACTTAGCAGCAGCAGCAGCGGCAATATTTAAGGTGTTAAAAAAATTTAACACAATCTTTACCACTTTTGATCTAACACTCTGCGTGATGTTTTGTGCATATGAATTCATCTCTGTGTGGATGCTTGATTCCTTTATGTTGAGACTCCACGCCTTGTGTTCACTATGACATGTGCGTGCTGTAACCCAACCGTGAGGCTTACCTGCAGGCTGTTGAAAATGACGAACAGAACCAACATCCAGAAGTGTCTGTAAGCCATGTGCAGGCCTCCCCAAAGCCATGTCATCGAAATCAGGGCAAAGAGATACAAAACCAGTGGAATTTCTAGACACCATAAAAGAAAAAGAATTTTTGAACTTGAGAATACTTCATAATCACACATGTACACAAAATTATTTTTAGCTCCTTCCTGGAGATACCCTCTGTGCCCAAGTACCTGTTTTGCAAGAACAACCTGGGAACTCCCATTCTCAGGGATTCCAGAGAAGAGGAGGGAACATTGCTGAGTCTACATTCCTTCTGTTCTCTCTCTGCCCTCCAAGGCTGGAGAAGGATGAGACCTGTTCCTCTCCTAGACTACCACCTGCTGGCCTGTTCAGGAAGCGCCAGAACAATGCACTCACATTAAGATCCCAGGAAAGGCCCGGTATATAAACCTGCTTACAAGCGCTCTCCATCAGAAAATGGCAGGCAGCAGTGTGCTTCCAAAATTACAGCAGCCTAGTCTAACATTTTGAAACATTAATGAACTTGTTTGTATGTAATGGAAACATATGTATTCATACCTTTTTTTCTGACTGAGTGGACACCAAGCTTTATAGCTGTAGCGGTTAAGAGCAAAGATGGAGTGACTGATTCACTACCGTCAACAGTAAGTCTATTCTACCATTATTTTATCATGAAATTTGCTTTGACAGATCCCAGAACGGATTTCTTGCGGGCCAAAGGACTTCATTACCCTTTCTATTTTATCTCTGATATTTGGGATTTAGAATAGTAATCTAAAGAGGAGCTAACAATATGTAAATGGCAAGCCATCGACGATTTGGAAAGTGAATCAGATCTCGTTGTTGTTGTTTAGTCGCTAAGTCATGTCCAACTGCTCTGCAACCCTATGGACAGCAGCCCACCAGGCTCCTCTGTCCATGGGATTTTCCAGGCAAGAATGCTGGAGTGGGTTGCTACTTCCTTCTCCAGGGGATCTTCCCGACCCAGGAATCTAAATGACATCTCCTGCTTGGCAGGCAGATTCTTCACCACTGACCTTACCTGGGAAGTCTGTCTTGCAGAGCATCCTTAAATTTGAGTTTGATATTTTCTCATGATTTACATTATAAACTTAGCCAGAAATCACAGAAGTGATGCTGGCCTCTTTTTACAGCACTCTCTTGGTTTCCACAAGAATTCAGTTTGTCC
>SJYA01005364.1:0-20562 GCA_006410615.1 Neotragus moschatus
GGAGAAGGGGACGACAGAGGATGAGATGGCTGGATGGCATCACCGACTCGTTGGACATGAGTTTGGGTGAACTCTGGGAGTCGGTGATGCACAGGGAGGCCTGGCATGCTGCAGTTCTTGGTGTCGCAAAGAGTCAGATACGACTGAGCAACTGAACTGAACTGAACTGAATTATACCTAATCTCTTTGCTAATCATCCCTTTGTTTTCATGGAGCACCAGTGTGATTCTTTCTGTTTCCTGGCATTTGGAAATTAAGAATTCTCGGCACTTTAGAATGAATTTGCCTATCAAAACAGGGCTCTTAACTTAAACCAGGATAATCTCAGTATTTCTCAAGTCACTATAAACTGCTTAAAATTGAATGCAAATTTTTGAGTGCTCATGCATATGTTCAGTTTTTATAGAAAAGTAAAGAGAAATCATCAGAACCTCAGAAGGTCTGTATTCTTCTTTGACCTCTGTCAGAAAATTAGGAACCTTAGTTTCTTGAATAGCCTAGTTCTGTCAGTAGAGATTTATCTTTCTCTGCAGTATGTTACATTCTTTTGCTTTTGTAACTGTTGATCTTTAAACCAACATTTTTTCCCAAATGGAGTACTGTAATGTTTTTAAATTTGCTGTTTTCCTCTTTTTTTGGTCACCATCTTTCCATATCATTGTATATAGCTCTGCTACATTGTCTTTAATAGCTGCAGAATACCATTGTGTATATGAGTCATAATTCAAGTATACTCTATTAATGATCATTGGTTATTTCACATTTTCCCCTACTACCAATAGTATATATTTCTTGACATTCTTGAATATATTTTTATAAGATAAACCTCTAATTGTAGAATTGTGATAGGGCAAAGAATATTCAAAGGTAAAATTTAGTAGCTATTATTACAAGATTGGTTTAAAATATGGTTGTATTTTTCCCATAATGAATGTGTGTCCCTCTTAGCCTTGCCAGTACTGGGTATTAATCTTATTTTGCTGTTTGCATTGGTAGAAATGTTTTATTTAGATTTGCATCTCTTTTATTACTGAAGTGAACTTTGTAAAATGACTGACCCTTTGTTTTTTATTGATTAAGTTGCTTGTTCTTATCTGTTGTTCATTTTCCTATTGCTGATTGCTATTTTGATTATGGAGCTCACATAAAAAAATCCCGAGGTTGGGAACTTTGTCTTCTTACTATTCTGTTGCCACACCATACTAGTAGTGACTAGTAATGTTGACTGAATTAATGGATGTTGTCTCTTTAGCTGCCAAACATTGACAACTCCACCATATACAGTTGAGCCTTGAACTTGACTGTTTGAACTTTGTAGGCCCACTTAAGTGCAGATTTTTTTCAATAAATGTGTACTACAGTACTACACCATCTAAGGTTGGTTGAATCTGAACAGAACTGCACATGAAGAGGACTGGCTGTAAGTTATGTTTGGGGGACTCTGCATTGTTCAAAGGTCAACTGTGGAGGTTATCTCTTTACTTCCCTAGGACTTCTTTCACTTTTTTTCAGCATTCTTTTGTAGTTCTTAGTACACTTGGATTCTGCATGGTTTGTTTTTTTGGTCAAATTTGTCCCTAAGTGTTAACATAAGTTTGATAGATAATTAATATATAACTGTGGATAATTCTTCAAGAGATGAGAATACCAGACCACCTTACCTGAGAAACCCATATGCAGGTCAAGAAGCAACAGTTAGAACCAGAGAATGGAGTGATTCCAAATTGGGAAAGGAGTATGTCAAGGCTGTATGTCGTCACCCTCCTTATTTAACTTATATGCAGAGATCATCATGCGAAATGCCGGGCTGAATGAATCACAGGCTGGAATCAACAGTGCCAGGAGAAATACCAAAAAACTCAGATATGCAGATGACACCACCCTCCCTTATGGCAGAAAGTGAAGAAGAACTAAAGAGCCTCTTGATGAAGGTGAAAGAGGAGAGTGAAAAAGCTGGCTTACAACTCAACATTCAAAAAACTAAGATCATGGCATCCGGTCTCATTACTTCATGGCAAATAGATGGGGAAACAGTGGAAACAATGACAGACTTTCTTTTCTTGGGCTTCGCAATCACTGCAGATGGTGACTGCAGCCATGAAATTAAAAGAGGCTTGTTCCTTGGAAGAAAAGCTATGACCAACTTAGTAAGCATATTAAAAAGCAGAGACATTACTTTGCTGAGAAACTCAGGTCTGTCTTATTAGAGCTGTGGTTTTTCCATTAGTCATGTATGGATGGGAGAGTTGGACCATATAGAAAGCTGAGCACTGAAGAATTGATGCTGTTGAACTGTGGTGTTGGAGGAGACTCTTGAGAGTCCGTTGGACACCAAGAAGATCAAATCAGTCATTCCTAAAGGAAATCAGTCCTGAATATTCATTGGAAGGGCTGATGGCTGAAATTGAAGCCCCAGTCCTTTGGCCACCTGATGCAAAGAGCTGACTCGTTAGAAAAACAAGACCCTGATGCTGGTAAGGATTGAAGGCAGGAGGAAAAAGGGATGACAGAGGATGAGATGGTTGGATGGCATCACTGACTCAATGGACATGAGTTTGAGCAAGCGCTGGGAATTGATAATGGACAGGGAAGCCTTGCTGTGCTGCAGTTTGTGGGGTTGCAAAAAGTTGGACACGACCTAGTGACTGAAATGAACTGAATTGTAAATGCTACAATTTAAAATTTTCAGTTCCTCCTTGTTCATTGCTAGCATGCAGATATACCGTTTTTTTGTATATTGTATACTGATCTTTGCTGTACAACTTTGCTAAACTCACTTACTGGTAGCATTTTTATAGATTCCATAGGATTTTTTTACATAGATGATTTGATATTTGCAAATAAAGATTTTTATATCTGCCTTTAAAATTTTTCTTGTCTTGGAATAGCTAGAACCTATGATACAATGTTGAATGGTAGTGGTGAGAGTAGATATATTTACTTTGTTTCTGACCTTAGGAAAATAAATTATTTCTTTATCACTAAGCTTGTTGATGCCCTTCATCAGGATTGAGGAAGTTCTTAGTTTACTGAGCATTAAAAATTTTTTTTCGTGTATAAGAGGATTTATTTTTATTAAAATTAAAAAATCTTATAGAGGTTACACGCTATTTACAGTTATTGTATAATATTGGCTGTAATCTCTGTGTTGTGCAGTCCATCCTTGTGGCCTTTCACACAGAAGTTTGTGCCTCTCACTCCAGTATTGCCCTCCCTTCCCACTGGTAGCTGCTACCACTGGTAGCTGCTAGCTTGTTCTTTGAATCTGGGAATGTACCACCTTTTTGTTATTACACTAGTTATATTTTTTTAGATTCTACATATAAATGATACTGTACAGTATTTGTCTTTCTCTGTCTGACTTAACTCACTTAGCTCAATACCTTCAAAATCCATCCATGTTGCTGCAAATGATAGAATTTCATTAATGGCCAAGTAGTATTTCACTATATATATATATATATATTTATCCATTCATCTATTGATGGACAGTCAGTTTTCTTCTGTATCTTAGCAGTTGTAAATAATGCTGCTGTAAACATTGGAAAGCATGTATCTTTTGGAATTTGTGGTTTTGTTTCTTTTGGATATATATCCAGGAATGGAATTCTGGGTCCTATGGCAGTTCTATATTTAATTTTTTGAGAAACCTCATATGCTTGTCCACAGTGGCTATATCAGTTTACATTCCTACAGCATTGTAGAAGGGTACCTTTTGCTCCTCATCCTCGTCAACATTTCTTATTTGTATTCTTTTCGGGGATAGCCATTCTGACAGGTGTAAGGTATTTCATTGTGGTTTTGATTTAAGAAGAAATCAATGAATTATTCTGAAGATAGTTACCCCATTTTCTGAAACATGACATGATGAGGAATTCCTAATTCAATAGTCAATCATTTTTAAAAGGTAATGAATACTGCTGACCATGACAATATGCCCCTTCATCTTTTAAATTTGGCTGACTTTCCTCATTTCACACTATCTATCCTTTACTAATCAGATAATTTAGTTAATTTTCAAATAAATCCACTCAAACCTATCTTATTTTTCCTTTTATGCTCAGTCTTTGCCCCATTAGAAATATTTGAGGGGCTTCCCTGGTGGTCCACTGGTTAAGACTCCATGTTTTCAATACATGGAACTCAGGTTCAGTCTCTGATTGGGGAACTAAGCTCCAACATACAATGCAGTGCAGCCAAAATAAAGAGAAAGAGAAAGCGAAATATTTGAAATGAATATTAAGGTAAAATGTAAGACTGTAAGAAATGGGAAAGTTGAGACTAGTCTTATTAGACAGCTTCCTTTTAAATACCCAATCAAATCCTACATTAAAATGTGCTTCCAACTGCTCTGGTCTGAATATGTATTTCCCTAAATTTGGACAGCATTTCAACTAGTCCATTCTAAAGGAGATAGTTCTGGGTGTTCTTTGGAAGGAATGATGCTAAAGCTGAAACTCCAGTACTTTGGCCACCTCATATGAAGAGTTAACTCATTGGAAAAGACTCTGATGCTGGGAGGGATTGGGGGCAGGAGGAGAAGGGGACGACAGAGGATGAAATGACTGGATAGCATCACCGATTCGATGGTCGTGAGTTTGAGTGAACTCCGGGAGTTGGTGATGGACAGGGAGGCCTGGTGTGCTGCGATTCATGGGGTTTTAAATAGTCGGACACGACTGAGCAACTGAACTGAATGATAAGTGATGTTGAGCCTCTTGTCATGTATCTGTTGGCCATCTGAATTTCCTCTTTTGAAAACTGTCTATTCAGTTCTGCCCATTTTTTAATCAGGTTGGATTTTTGTTGTTGTTGTTTTTGGCTGCACTGGGTCTTTGCTGCTACTCACGAGCTTCCTCTAGTTGTAGTGGGTAGGGGCTATTCTCCACTTGGTGCATGGGCTTCTTGTTGTGGTGGCTTCCCTTGTTGCAGAGCACAGTCTCTAGCGCACACACTAGAGGAGTTGTGCACACACTTCTGTAGTTGTGTTGTGTAGGCTTAGTTGCCCCGAGGCATGTGGACTCTTCCCAGACTAGGGATCAGATCCAAGTCTGTACCGGCAGGTGGCTTCTTCAACCACTTAACCATTAGGGAAGTCCCAGTTGGTTGGTTTTTTGATACTGAGTTGTATGAGATGTTGAATATGTTGATATTACTGTTAATATTATGTTGATAGGTCATAACATTTGCAAATATTTCCTCCCATAGAGTAGGTTGTCTTTTTGTTTGATCAGTGGTTTCCTTTGCTGTGCAAAAGCTACTTAAGTTTAATTGGATTGCATTTGTTTATTTTTGCTTTTATTTACTTTGAGACCAATCCAAAATAAAAAATATTGTTGTGATTTATGTCAAAGAGTGTTCTGCCTATATATTCCTCTGGGAGTTTTCTAGTATCTGGTCTTACATTTAGATCTTAAATCCATTTTGAGTTTATTTTTGTACATGGTGTTAAAGAATGTTCTAACTTCACTTATTTACATGTAGTTCTCTAGTTTTCCCAGCACCATTTATTGAAGAGATTTTCTTTTCTCTGTTGTATACTCTTGACAGAGAAGGCCTCCTTTGTCACAGGTTGACCATGAGTGTCATAGATTGACATAGCTTGTCATGAGTGTCATAGATTGACAAAGGTTGTCCTGAGTGTCAGATTGACGTAGATTGTCATGAGTGTGCCAGTTCATTTCTGGACTTTCTGTCCTGTCCTGTTTTTGTGGTGCTACCATACTCTTTTGAGTCATGTAGTTTATAGTGCAGTATAGACTAAAGTCAGGGAGTATAATTCCGCCTGCTCTGTTTTTCTTCTTCAAGATTGTTTTGGCTATTTGAGAGTCTTTTCTGTTTTGATACGAATGAAAATTTCTTTGTTCCAAATCTGTGAAAAATGGCATTGGTAATTTGGTAGGGATTGCATTCAATCTGTAGATTGCCTTGGATAGTATCATTTTAGCAATATTGATTCTTCTAATCCAATAATATAACATATCTTTCTATCTACTTGTATCTTCGATTTCTTTCATCTTTAATTCAAGATTATTTAATTACAAAGCTGGATAACTGGAAAAGAATTTTCCATTAAAAATAGTTTCAGAGCTAGAAAGTAATATACTGGTTAACAGGTTATGACTTCAGTACAGTGACATGATTGAATAGAAATGGCTTGAATCTTCTGGATGCATTAATCTACATTTGCTGTTGGTTCAGAAATTTACAGATAAATTTCAAAATAAATTATAATTCATCATGATTCATCTTGATTTTTCTTCCCAAAGCCATAAAATAAAAGTCTTCCTGATCACCAGTTTAACATGCAAGAGACAGGTAAATCTCATGGCACTACCCAGAAATGTGTACACTTTAGGGACTTCACAGCAACTGGCTTCTTAACAGGAAGACAGTGAGGGTCTGATAGTTTCTGGAGTAGTCTTTTGCTTCCTTAGGTAGGTTTACTCCTAGGTATTTTATTCTTTCTGAATAAAAATAAATGGGATTCTCTCTGTAATTTCTTTGTGATAGTTTGCTTTTAGTATAGAAATGCAGCAGATTTCTGTATATTAACTTTGTATCCTGCAAGTTTACTGAATTCATGAATGAATTCTAGTAATTTTCTGGTGGTTTCCTTAGGATTTTCTGCGTATAGTTATGTCATCTGCAAAATAGTGACTATTTCTTCTTTCCTAATTTGGTTCCTTGTATTTCTTTTTCTTGTTTGATTGCTGTGGCTAGGACCTCCAACAAGACTGTGTTGAATGAAAGTGGGAAGAGTGGGCATCCTTGTCTTGTTCCTGATCTTAGAGCCATACTCTCCTACCTTTTTGGTGCCAGGGTTGGTTTGATGGAAGATAATTTTTCCTAGACCAGGAGATTGAAGGAGATGGTTTCAGGGGGATTCAGGTGCATTGCATTTACTTTGCATTTTATGTCTATTATTATTACATTATGATGCAGAGTGAAATAATTATGCAGCTTGTGATAATACAGAATCAGTGGGAGTCCTGAGCTTGTTTTCCTGCAAATAGATGGTGCCATCTGGAATGATGGGAGACAGTGATACCCACCGTGTGTTGCTTGTGTCCAGTCTTCTCTGTAATCTTGTTTCAGTTGCTTTCAGTGCAGAAAACCCCTTTTCACAAAGATAGGATGTTGGAAATGGAAGCAGGCTTTTCAGTGCTTTTGTGGCCATCTCAGGATATTCCACTTTGATTTTAATCCAGAATGTATGGAGATTTGAAGTTGTCTCAAACATACTTTAAAGGCCAAGTCATTTGCTATCTCAAGGAGTTGAGATAGGAAGGACAAAGTCGTTTCACCTGTCTTATTCAAAGATGGGTTGTGGATCTATTCCTTCCCAGTTCAGGGTCTTTTGTGGTTGGGAAGTAATTCTCAAACTTATTTGAAAGCTGAGATGGGTGATCATGCACCAGCTAGGAGAAAGAAGGCCCGGGCTCAGTCTCTTTCAAAATCTCTGCTAATATTTGAAACTTGTCAGAAATCCCCGTGTTCACTTGCCATCCCCATCTTTCCAGTTTGGTGTTGAATGCAGCCACTTTTTGCCATTTCATACTGTTCCTGGGGTTCTCAGGGAAAGAATACTGAAGTGGTTTGCCATTCCCTTCTCCATTGGACCATATTTTGTCAGAATTCTCCACCCTGACCCGTCTGTCTTGGTTGGCTCTATGTGGCTTGGCTCATTCATTGAGTTAGACAAGGCTGTGATCCATGTGATCAGTTTGGTTAGTCTGTGGTTGTGGTTTTCATTCTTTCTGCACTCTAATGGATAAGGATAAGAGGCTTATGGAAGCTTCCTGATGGGAGAGACTGATGTGGGATAAACTGGGTCTTGTTCTGGTGGGCAAGGCCATGCCCAGTAAATGTTTAATCCAATTTTCTGTTGATGAGTGGGGCTGTATTCCCTCTCTATTGTTTGGACTGAGGCCAAACTCTCATGGGGTTAATGGCGACCTCCTGCAAAAGGACTTATGCCAGCACTGTAGTATTCAGTGCCCTTGACCCCATAGCAGGCCACTGTCAACCCATGCCTCCACCGTAGACTCCTGGACACTCACAGGTAAGTCTGGCTCAGTCTCTTGTGGGGACACTGCTCCTTTCTCCTGGGTCCTGGTGCGTACTAGGTTTTGTTTGTGCCCTCCAAGAGTCTGTTTCCCCAGTCCTGTGAAGTTCTGTAATCAAATCCCACTGGTTTCCAAAGTCAGATTCCCTGGGGATTTTCAGTCCCTTTGCTGGATCCTCAGGTTGGGAACTCTGTTGTGGGTCCTGGAACTTTCTTAACACTGCAAGGATTTCTTTGTGTAATTGTTCTGCAGTTTGTGGGTCGTCTGCTCAGTGTCTCTGTGGTGGGGCTAATAGCGACCTCCTCCAAGAGGGCTTATGCCACATGCCATGTGTCTGCTGCAGCCAGAGCCCCTGTCCCTGCGGCAGGCCACTGCTGACCTGTGCCTCGGCAGGAGACACTCAAACACTCAAAAGAAGGTCTGGCTCAATCTCACTGGGGTCTCTGGGTCCTGGTGCACACAAGATTTAGTTTGAGCCCTCCAAGAGTCTCTGGTGGGTTTGGGGTTTGATTCTAAATGCAATTTCACCCCTCCTACCATCTTGTTGGGGCTTCTCCTTTGCCCTTGGCCCTGGAGTATGTGTTTTTGGTAAGATCCAACATTCTCCTGTTAAAAGGCAGAAGAACCAGAGATCAAATTGCCAATATTCATTGGATCATAAGAAAAGCAAGAGAGTTCAGAAAAACATCTGCTTTATTGACTATGCCAAAGCCTTTGACTATGTGGATCGCAACAAACTGGAAAAAGAGATGGGAATACCAAACCACCTTACCTGTCCCCTGAAATCTCTATGCAGGTCAAGAAGCAATAGTCAGAACTGGACACGAACAACAGACTCTGGTTCCAAATTGGGAAAGGAGTACGTCAAGACTGTATGTTGTCACCCTGCTCATTTAACTTATATGCAGAGAACATCATGTGAAATGCTGGGCCGGATGAAGCGTAAGCTGGAATCAAGATTGCCAGGAGAAATATCAATAACGTTAGACATGCAGATGACTCCACCCTTATCGGAAAAAAAGAAAGCGAAGAGGAACTAAATAAAGAGCCTCTTGATGAAGGTGAAATAGGAGAGTGAAAAAGCTGGCTTAAAATTCAACATTCAGAAAATGAAGATCATGGTATCCGGTCCCATCACTTCATGGCAAATAGATGGGGAAACAGTGGAAACAGTGACAGACTTTATTTTTGGGGGCTCCAAAATCACTGCAGTTGGTGACTTCAGCATGAAATTAGAAGATGCTTGCTCCTTGGAAGAAAAGCTACAACAAACCTAGTCAGCATGTTAAAAAGCAGAGACATGACTTTGCTGACAAAGGTCCATCTAATAAAAACTATAGTTTTTCCAGTAGTCAGGTACTGATACGAGAGTTGGACCAAGAAGAAGGCTGAGTGCCGAAGAATTGATGCTTTTGAACTGTAGTGTTGGAGAAGACTGTTGAGAGTCCCTTGGACTGCAAGGAGATCAAACCAGTCAATTGTAAAGGAAATCAGTCCTGAATATTCATTGGAAGGATTATGCTGAAGCTGAAGCTCCAATACTTTGGCTAACTCATGTGAAGAACTGACTGATTGGAAAAGACTCTGATGCTGGGGAAGATTGAAGGCAGGAAGAGAAGGGGATGACAGAGGATGAGGTGGTTGGATGGCATCATGGACCTAATGGACATGAGTTTAGCAAGTTCCAGGAGTTGGTGATGGACAGAGAAGCCTGGAGTGCTGCAGTCCATGGGGTCACAAAGAGTTGGACATGACTGAGCATCTGAACGGAACTGAAAGAAACCAGCAAGCCATCTAGTCATGGCAGCCACTCTGTCCATGCATATACAGATACAGAATGACCAGTTCTGTTTCTCTGATGTGTAATCATTTTTGAGTAGTTCTGCAGCTGTGATGCCAACAGAAGTGCATATAACATATCCTCATGCACGTATCACACAGAGACAAGCACTTTTGTCCTTTTGTCAACATCAGTAGACTTTCACCTGGATTGCATACAACAGTGACTTATTGATCCTTTCTAAGAATTGTGCTGTTTCATCCATTTGTCTACTTACAGTCCTAGCCTAAAGAGGAACTCGTGCCACCTTTTGAACTGCAGCGTCTCCTAAAAGCTCATGATAAATGAACTTTAGCAGCAGTCAGGATCAACTCTTCGCCAATAGTAAAGGGCTTTTAGTTTTAGCAATGCAATTAGCCACTAAGAATGATGCTCTCAGTGCAGACACATTTGATGACGTGGTGGCCTTCAGTAATTGCTTCCGTTTTTTATATTTTCATGTTTATTTCTTAACTCTAAAGCCTTGTTTTTTAAGGAAGTATGCTTGGTCTCCATATGGTGAAGCAGTTCTCACGGCTTCATGGCTTCTTGGATAATTGGTTGCCACATATTACATAAAGTGGCCTTGGAGAATGTGAATCACTTGTTGCAATAAACCCCTAATTTAAATAGGACTCTGGTATTTAAAATACAGCTTTCTTTTTGTTAGTAGTCTTGGAGTCTTCTGCTGTCTCATCATTGGGTCTTTCGCGCTGTTCAAAGACGCTCTCCAACAATGTTTGTGTTTTACTCATTTTGGCTGGGATTACCTTGTGGGCTTACCAGAATTGACTGAGACAGTATGCAGTGCAGGAAAGAGGCGCAGATGGAGGTGGTAAAGAAGATAATGGGCGGGCCACTCATGGGCTAAAGTAGTGTCGAATTCTGACCTAAAGCCTGCCACCAGATGCAGCTGTACAATGGAAGTATGTCAACTCACTTGCAACTATAAACCCTGACACCAGATGCAGCTTAATTGTCTCTTGCCACTCACTGATAGGGATTTGATAGGAGTGTGCAAGCAAGTGATTTATTATAGTCTCTGTGCAGTCAAACCTGTCTGCTGATGATAATCTGTATTTGTATCTGCTCTTTAGCATTACTGCCTCAGCTCCACCTCAGACTCCCAGAAGGAGCTCACAGTGTAGATCCCTTGCATATGCAGTTAACAGTAGGGTTCATGCTGTAGGAGATTCTGATGCCACTGCTGATCTGATAGGAGGTGGAAGGAACTCAGATGGCGTTGTCAGCAATGGGGAGAGGTTGTAAATACAGATGAAGCTTTCCTTGCTATCCCAGCCATTCGTCTCCTGCTGTGCAACCCAGTTCCTAACAGGCCATGGATCAGTGTGAGGATTGGGGATCCCTATCTTAGAGGGAATGCTTGCAGCTTTTCACAGGTAAGTATGATGCTAGCTGGAGAGAACCCACAATCTCTGGAGAGATTTTTTTTTTTTTTTTGTCATTAATGGATTTGAATTTTATCAAAAGTGTATTTTCATCTGTTGAGATAATCCTATGACTTTTAAAAAGACTTATCCATTCATTCATTTATTTTTGGCTGTGCTGGGTCTTCACTGCTGCATACGGGCTTTCTCCAGTTAACTGTGAGTGGGGTCTGCTCTTCACTGTGGTGCTCGGCTTCTCAGTGCGGTAGCTTCTTTTGTTGCACAGGCTCTGGGGTGTGCGGGCTTCGTTGGTTGCTGTTCTCAGGCTCTAGAGCACAGGCTCTGTAGTTGTAGCACATGGGCTCTTTTGCTCTGAGGCATGTGGGGTCTTCCAGGACCAGGGACTGTTCCTGTACTCTTGAAAAGAATGTTGATTCTACTGCTTTCCGATGGAATGTTCTGTAGGTTTATCCACTACGTCAGTTTGTCTAATGTGTCATTCAGAGTCTTTGTTTCCTTATTGATTTTCTCTCTGATGCCTTGTCAGTTGTTACTGTTGGTTTCTCCTTTTATGTCTGTTGACACAGTATTGACCAGGGGAATTTTTACAGAAACTAACCCCTGTGGCTGGTGATTTGTTATGTATGTTGACATGCTCATATTTGAGTAAATACCAACAAGTTATTTTTACACTTAATGTATTTATTTGAAACTTTGTACATGTGTTACTAAAGCCTTCTAGTATTTTGTTAGCATGTGATAGACAGTACAGCAGACATCTCTGTGCAGAGGAACAGAACATCTATTACAAATATACCATTTCACTGTGTTTTCCCTGGGAAGAGCAGACTCTCCACTTTCTGGCAGGATTCTTTTATAGTCCTGTGGGTATTATTTCCTCTAGAACATGTTCTTTTATTTTACCTGATAGTTAACAAGGTGTGTCTTTGAAGGGGCTCTTTTTCAAATGAGAAATTTTGTCATATGTCATTTCTGATAGTTTTATAGTAATAAACTTGTGTTTATAATATATAGAAGGTTGGAACAAAATCTTAACGGAGCAAAATGTGAATGATAATGACAACCACACGTTATATAATGAACCCTTGAGAACCCTTGAGAACCCTTTAAGTTCTAACAACTTCACACAGAGATGTTAATTGTACCACTCTCTAAAACTACTGATCTCCCTGGTCATTAATGCACAGGTAACAAAAGGCATATTAATGTGTCGTTGGTCAATACTGTGTTAGTATTTGCGTTATGTATTAAGGTGCTCCTATGTTGGGTGCATATATGTTTACAGTTGTTATAAACATTCCTGGATTGATACTTTAATCATTATGTGGTGTCCTTTTTTGTCTTTTCTAACTCTGTATTTTAAAGGTGAATTTTTTTTTTTTTTTTTGTATGATAAAAGTATTACTACTCTGGCTTTCTTTTGGTTTCCATTTTGCATATACTTCCTTTTTTCATTCAGTCACTTTGTGTGTATCATTAGTTCTGAAATGAGTGTCTTGTAGGTAGTATATTTATGGGTATTGTTTCTGCATCTATTCATCCACTCTTATCTTTTGGTTGGAACATTTAGTCCATTTACATTTAAGGTAATTACTGATTTATATATAATCAGTTTTACCATTTTTCTCATGGTTTTATTGTTTTTTAGGTCTTTTTACCCTTATTTATTCTTTGTGATTTGATGACTGTCTTTAGTGTTGTTTCAGTTACTTCCTTTTTTGTGTGTATATCTATTTATACTTGGTTTGCAGTTAACCACGAGGTTTTTGTATAACAGTCTACATTTGGCCCCAGTAGCTCAGCGGTTAAGAATCTATTGGACATGCAGGAGACACAGGTTTGATCCCTGGATCGGGAAGATCCCCTAGAAAAGGAAATGGCAATCCACTCCAATATTCTTGCTGGGAAAATCCCATAGACAGAGGAGCCTGGCAGGCTATTTAGTCTATGGGGTTGCTGTAATTTTTTAAAATAATTAAAAATAAAATACTTCTTAAATTATTTTTAAAATAAAAATGAAAATTTTCCATTTGTGCTGAAAAATCAGCTGATAGAGGTTTTTAAAAGTCAGAAATGGATACTGATTTTTGTCAAATGCTTTCTTTTCTGAGAAAACATTTTTTAAATTATATTTTTAAAATGTTCAACAAACCTAGCATTTTCTGGCACAAATCTTACTTGGTCATTATCCCTTTTAATGTATTGTTGGATTTGTTTTTGTTAAATTCACATTTATGTTCATGAGGATGTTGTTTTGTAGTTTTCTTGACCTAGTGTTGTGTGGTTTTGGTGTCAGGATGGTGTTGACCTCATAATGAGTAGGAAAGTATCCTTTTCAGTTTTCTGGATGAATTTGTACAGAATTGTTTTTAATTCTTCTTTGAATGTTTGGTAATATTCACCAGTGAACCCATTTGGTTCCAGAATACTCTTTATGGAAAAGTTTCTTAGATACATTCATAATGTGCATTGGTCACTACCATCCATCTCCATAGCTCTTTTCATTTTGTAGTTTGCCTTCACTTTTGAAAATATCTCGCTGGGTTGCTAGATCATTGCATTAATGTGGGAGTTTTTCTGCCTACGAGTGTGTGTGTCTGTCTATCTCTCTTTTGGTGGCAGCTATAATTGGTAACAGTATAATTCACACAGTTCACCCACTTAAAGTACAAATTTGTTAGTTTTTATATATTTTGTTGTGCACCCCTTACCATAGTTAATCTGAGAACATTTTTATCATTCCCAGAAGAAACCCTGAATACATTAGCAGTCATTCTCCATTTCCTGTTAACCATATGTTCAACTTGGAAAGTTCAATATGAGCGTCTGTGCTGTCTCGTTCAGTTGTCTAGCTTTTGACAGTACGGAAGATAATTAAAGTAACTTTTAATATCTCTACTAGTTGTATCATAATATCTCTACTATTTGTATCATTGTTATTTCTTGTGGACTGGTCTTAATTGACTGACTTTTCATTATGGATGTTATTTAACAGTTTCTTTGTGTACCTAGTAATTTTTAATTAGGTGCCAGATATTGTGGATTTTACCTTATTGAGTGATGTGTGAACCTAGGGATTATTACCTCTGCTCCTTTTGGGTGTTTTTTTTCCTCTGACTCAGGCAGTTTCTCACATGCATCTGCTGATCAGTTGATAACTTGAGTGGGGAAAGTCAAATCTCTAAACCTCTCTCTTCATCTCTCTCCTCTCTGGTACTCTGCCTTTGTAAATTCTAATCATCCTGCCTTCCCTGGACATTTCCTGTGTATCCTGTACTTGGGGGAGATCAGTGTTCTTCCCCTGGAATCCCCCTAACTGTGCTGAACTGTTCAAGAAGTAAGCTCAGATAATAGTAGACCTGACTTGTTTGTTTCCCTTCCTTAACGGATCACTCTTCTGCATTGATTGGTGTCTGATCTCTGAAATTGGTTGATTCATGTATATTAGACCTACTACTATAAATTACTCATACTTTTTCTTTTCATAGCTGAGGCTAATTAAAGGATAAAGGCTTTTAACTGTTGTGCTCTTTAAAATAACAATGCAATCTACTGATATATTGCCTTAAATGAGTTGTGGTTAGTTTGCTAAGTGGAGAGTTTATAACTTAATCCTAGCAGTGAATTGTTCTAGAATCAATAAGGTGTTGACCACTTTCTCACAATTTTTTGTATAAGTTATTACTCAATAAAACATCTAAATGTTACTTAATCCAGAGACCAAATTGTAGAGTTAATTCTTGTCCCATTTTTTTTTTTCTTTTACAGGCAAAGTAAGAAGCTTAAGCTCATCTTTGTGGTCACTAACTCACTTGACAGCTTTGTATCTAAGTGACAATTCCCTGTCCCGCATTCCTTCAGACATTGCCAAGCTTCACAATCTGGTGTATCTGGACCTGTCCTCTAATAAAATCCGAAGTTTACCGGCAGAACTCGGAAACATGGTATCACTCAGGTATACAGATCCAACCCAGTGCATAGTTAATATACCCTTAAAACAAAACATTATTATATCCTTAGGAAACACCACTTTGTTAGGAAACAACATTGTCAATTTAATGTTATTTGAACAAAATTAAACATGAGGTAAAGTTTTCTAGGAAAATTGAATGTCAGCTAATAAATCATAAGTCGCGGAGATCCATTGCCTAGCATTTATTTTATTGCTGTTTTGTATAATATACTTCATATTTGAAACAAAATTTTAAGACAGAGTGGAACAAACAAATAGAAAGTGCTTGTGTTATTTCATATATGCACTTACACAGTTGAGGTGCTTTTTCTCCACTAAATTCTGGGACCCCTTATCCTTAATACAGAATCTAGAAAGTCATTGCCAATTAGTGACAACTTTTGACTGTCCCAGGGCTTCTGTGCATGATAGTAAGAGAGATAGGACTTGAAAGAAGCTAGAATTAGTGATTGAATGTGAGGGGCTGTAGTGTGGACTATAGGAGGCAGATAGAATGTGGAGTCATACAGATTTCAGATTAGAAACTTTGTCATTTATAAATTGTGTGATTTGGAGCAAGCTTCTTACAACCTTGCTGGGAGTTCCTTCATCTGTGACGTTGCTGTAATAGGGACCCAGCTGAGATTAGCAATATTTAGGATACTGACTGAAAAGCTGTTAGCAACCCTGTTTGGCAAATACTGCATTAGTAAATGGTAGTTCCTGTAACCTCTGTTTTCTAAAACAGATGAGATTTACTCAAATTGCATATAAAGCCAATTTTTAGCTATTAGGTTACTCCTAATGGAAAATCTTGTACCATTTCATATTAGCTGCCTTAAAAAAAAATTCCACTGACTTTTTCTGCTGCTTTCTATCATTTGCTACATAATAAAAAAAGGTATAAGGACCTTGTGAGAGGTAGTTTTTTTTTTTTTTAACCTCTGTTGTTTCCAGACCAGCCCTTTGACAATTTCAGGCTTAATGAGTATATATCATGACTTTTAATCCTCTGAACCAAATTTACTTAAAGGACCTCCTTTCCTATGTGATATATTTGGAAATAACAGGTATTCAGAACAAGTTTTTTTTGTTCATTTTATGGCTTCACCAACCTCTGGTTTTACTCAGTAGTAACCAAGCTTCTTTTAAATTCTAAGAACCAAGGATTTTAGAAGTAGTTTTCATTCACATGTAAAAATTGACAAAACTTACTATTATAGGATATTACCAGTATCTTCATATTGGATCTTTCTTTTTTTCTTACTGAAGGTGTCTTTCATAGTTACATTTTCTATGCAAAACAAATCATTAAAATAATCAATATAGCTGCCATTATTTATAAAGTGAAACATTAGTAAATTTGGAAAAATATTAATCATAAACTTAGTATGCAGCTACCATGAAGTATTTTGTTTCGGTATGATATGATCATTTAAATTCTGTTTTCACAGTTTACACGTTAGGTGACGTTTTCATTTCCACTTTCTGAAATATGTGTGGGAGACATCCATCTGTGCTGACCAGGGCAGTCTCTGGACTGTGCCGTTTCAGAGTGTGTCACCAGCTTGCAGTGAGATATGCAGCATGTATCTGTTGAATCTCATGCTCTTAAAAACTGGGCTTATATTTTGTTGGTCTTTTTCTTTCTCATTTTTACAATAATTGATTTTTCCCCCCCTGTGTTTTATAAATGTATGTCTTTGGCAGTTTGTGATTTTTTTTGTTGTGTTTTTTTTTTTTTTTTTTTTTAACCACATGAGAAGCACTGTACTAGACATTAGCATATAATAGTAAATTTATATCTTTATATTCCTAGAAATCATGTTGTTGATTTTAGCTGTTAAAGTTAATATATCTTTTGACTTCCTGGAATTTTTACATCTACAGGGAACTCCATTTAAATAACAACCTGTTACGAGTTCTACCTTTTGAGCTGGGAAAACTGTTTCAGTTGCAGACTTTAGGCCTGAAAGGTATGACTTCCCATGTTTGTGCTGCTTATGGTTTATATCTATGTCTTTGAGTCTAAAGAAGGCCTAAGAGGGAATATTTGCCAGGGATTTTCAGGTTCATTCTTGCCCAGAGTGCATCAGTTTGTTAGATGTAACCCACTAGTTTTTTCTCTTTTTCACTGATAGATTGTCTGCTAGTCTTATTTATTGTTTTTTCCTCCTAGCCCAGCATTGCTTTTCTTGCCCTTATTTCAGTCACCTCTATGTTTTGGTTATACATTCTTGATGTCAGACTTTATTTCATCATGCTGTAAAACAGCTTATTTCTTTTTTTTAATGTTCAAATCTCAAGAAACGGAGATTCTTACAAAGTGCAGAAAACAGTTAGAAAATTTTGATCCATTTGAATCCTCCAATATAAAGACCAGTATTTAATCATTTTTTAAAAAATCAAAAAAATAAAAAATAAAATTGATTTATGTTAGAACTTGGGGACATAATTGACTTAGTAAGAAGTATTGAGAAATATTTTTTTAAACCAGCAAGGTTAAAAGTTACATTTAAGCATAAGTTAATACCTGTAATTTTTTTTTTTAATCACATTATGATTCTTGACTAGTCTTGTAGACGTAGCCAGCTTATTCTGTAATTGATTCCCAAATAGCACAGAGAGACTGCCTTCTCCATCAGGTGGCTGTGACTCTGCCCTTGTACTGAAGGGGCCTGAGTTCTGTCTCTGGTTGGAGAACTCAGATCCCACATGCTGTGTGTTGTGCCACCCCTTCCACCCCAAAATCACATGATTAGGTCTTCAAGAATTTTATTTCTTAAAAATAGTTATAGAATGATGTTTTGTTTATATAAATCCATGTCATATTATAAAATTAATGTCATTGTTCACAAAAGCAATTGGAAGAATATAAATAATACCTTTACAAATATATGTAAAACCAAGTCCCATGGACAGAGGAGCCTGGAAGGCTGCAGTCCACGGGGTCTCTGAGGGTCAGACACGACTGAGCGACTTCAGTTTCACTTTTCACTTTCATGCATTGGAGAAGGAAATGGCAACCCACTCCAGTGTTCTTGCCTGGAGAATCCCAGGGACGGGGGAGCCTGGTAGGCTGCTGTCTGTGGGATTGCACAGAGTCAGACACGACTGGAGTGACTTAGCAGCATGTTCAACAGACATCACCTTTATAAATGATTTTTTGGAAAGGTTTTATCTATATGGTTACACTGAGTGAGGCCTCTTAAAATGGATGTCAGGGAAATGTGAGTTGCAAAAGCTTTTTTCTGTTCTATTTCCCTATGATAAATCTGATTTATTCTTATTTTCCTGTTTTTAAATTTGAAAAACAGAAAAATATAGAATGTAGCCAAGTGTGATCCATGTAAGGACTACCAGAATTAGCAATATTTTGTCACTTTGTGTCTTTTTTTTAATGTAAAAGAAATAAAACATGACAGAATCTTAAGACCCTCTTCTTTGTTCCTCTTCTGATCTTTTTCTCCTCCCAGGGGCAGCTACTGTTGTATGTCCTTCTAGTTTAAGGTTTTTTTGTAATCTTATAGTATATATATATATTTACAAACCTTAGCCTATATTCATTTCTCTAAAGATTTTGCTCATGTTGTTGAGTCACTGAGTCATGTCCGACTCTTTGCAGCACACCATGCTTCCCTGTCCTTCACTGTCTCCTGGAGTTTGCTCAAACTCATGTCCATTGAGTCTGTAATACTATCCAACCAATTCATCCTCTAAAGATTACAGACTTTATTTGAGCTTAGGGTCATTGGTCACAGGTTTTATACTGATTTAATGTGTGTAAAAGCCCGGGAAAGTAAATGCTGGGGATGGGTAGGAAGGTCTTTATGGCACCTTCAGTTCGGATTCCTTGGTCTTCCATTTCAGAAAGATCCTTTACTATTTGACATTTGTGCTGTTATGTCTCTCTCTTGGAAGTATAGTTTCACTGAGATGTTTGTATATCTCTGCAATTCTGTTGGACATTGTTACATATCTGTCTGTAACAGCAGTCTTTTCACTTAATTTCACCGTTTTAAGACAGATCTGTTATTTTCCCGAGGTTTGCAACTTTGCATTTTAATGTTGTACTAGCTGCTAAAAAGCAGTTACGTTACCCTTACTCTCTGAAAGCTTTCATAATTTCTCATTATCACTGTTGATTATTTGAAAGAGAAAATGTATCACTTTGTTCAGAAATCAAGTCTGTTTGCTACATTATCCATTCATACAGAGCCAGAGTATTTCTGCCATGTAAATCAGTTCATACCGTTTTCTTTAAAGTTGTTTGCCTAAGGCTAGCATGTGTCACTTTTTTTTTTAAGTTGTTTTCCATGTTCTTCAAAGTTGTTCTACTGTGAAAGATAGGACTAAAACCTTATATGCACATTCATTTTTTAAAACAAATTTTGAGGTATTAAAAGATTCACATGAACCTGTAAGAAATAATGCAGAGAACAATTCATGTGCCTTTACCAATTTCCCTCTAGTTTTCAAACCAATAGTACAGCTTCACAACCAGGGCATTGGTTGGGAAGCTCCCCTGGAGAAGGGAATGGCTACCCACTCCAGTATTCTTGCCTGGAGAGTTCCATAGCCAGAGGAGCCTGGCGGGCTACAGTCCATGGGGTCACCAAGAGTCGGACACGACTGACCGACCAACTCACACATGCACAGTCAAGGTGCAGAACGGTGCCATCACCAAAGGATCCCTCCTGTTCCCCTTTAAGAGCCACACTTGGTTCTTCTCACCCCAGTTCACTCCTTAATTTGTTACAACCACTAAAAAAACTTTCTATAATTTTGTTATTTCAAAAATAATATGTAGAACTTCCTGGTGGCTCAGTGGTACAGAATCTGCCTGCCAGTGCAGGAGACAACAGTTTTGGTACCTGATCTGGGAAGATCTCACATGCCTCAGAGCAGTTAGGCCCATGTGCCACAACATTTGAGCCTGTTTTCTAGAGCCTGCGAGCCTCAGCTCCTGAGCGCAAGTGTAACAACTACTGAAGCTCAAGCACCCTAGAGGCACTGCTCTACAACAAGAGAAGCCACCTCAAAGAGAAACCCGTGCTCCGCAGCTGGAGAACAGCCCCTGCTTTTTGCAGCTACAGAAAAGCCCGCACAACAGTGAAGACCCAGTACAGCCATTAAATAAATTAATTAATTAAATTATTTTTAAAAATACTATGTAAATAGAATTATGCTGTGTCTAACCTTTTGAGGGTTTGTTTTTTTTTTTTTTTTTTTTTTTTTTTTTTTTTTTTATTTTTTTTGATATTTTTCCTTGTTTTTTGTTTGTTTTTTTGTTTTTTTGGTTATGTTTTTTTT
>SJYA01005365.1:12607-24233 GCA_006410615.1 Neotragus moschatus
TACTCCATGCTGAATCCCTTCTTATCTTTCAAAACTTAAGTATACTGATTGAGGCTTATGTATTGACTCTTCTATAAAAAGAGTCTCCCTTTGTTGCCTTCCATCTCCTAGACAAAGATCACTCCCTTTGCTGTAGCAATTCTATACATTTTATACATAAGGATAGAGCTACACACACCAACCTAGTTTTTTTTCCTGTTTTACATGTATATTTTTTCTATTAAGATTGAATACCATTTGAGGGTAAAGATCATGCTTAGGCATCTTGAATTCCATAACACTTGGTACAGTGCCTGGCATATATTAGATGATCAAGAAATATTTGTCAAATGGGTAGATGAATGCAGGGTTTGTGCCTTATTTCCTCAGAAACACCTAACTCCATCATTTGAAAGTAGTAGGTGCTTAAGAAATGTTGAGTGAAGGAACCTTTGAAAATTTGGTTCTAGTTGTCTCCCAGGTGTGTCTTTCTGAAACTGGGAACTCTGATTGCTCCAGGCTCTAGTCATGCCTCTGTTTTGACATTTATCATAGGCTGTCTTGCATAACAGCAAGTTGGGTCCATGTTTGTGTATTCTTAAGAAATTATAAATTCCTGGAGGTTCAGGGCCATATACATTCTTCTTCTACTTTCCTATAACACGCTTGGCACAGGATCTGTTACACAGTAGGTATTCAGTAAAAGATTATTGAATTAAATCTAGTTTTAGTTATTTGTATTTTCTCTGGTATGTGACTCTGGGATACAGTGAGTCTCAAAATACCTGGAATGCAGTGAGTTTCAAGGAAACCTAGCTTCTTTCCTTGGGCCCATGGCTGTGCCATCTTCCCAATAGATCAGCAGTCTTCAAAATTAGTTACGTTTGTAGGAAGTTTCCCATGGCAGTTGCCTTATCTTTCCTAATCTATCCTTGCCAAAAAAGAATGGACTACACTTTGGCTTGGGTATCTTTGTTTCTTCCCTTAGCCTCCATGCCTTTACCACAGTTTCAGTACCCTTCATTTTCTGTTTTAGAGAGAAGGCCATAGGGGTAGGAGGTCTTCAGTTTCCTTCCCTTCTCCAACCATATTCAGTGCTATGGTGTGAGTGTTTGTGTCCCCCCCAAAGTTTATAAGTTGGGGTTCTGATCTACCTAAGGTGATGGTGTTGGGAGGTGGGATCTTTGGGAGATGATTAGGTCATGAGAGTGGAGCCCTATTGATTGGAATTAGTACCCTTATACAAGAAGCCTTAGAGGGATTTCTCACCCCTTCTATCATGTGAAGATACAACAAGAAGTTGGTGACCTGGAAGAGGGCTCTCTCCTGACCATATTAGCACTTTGATCTTGAACTTTTCAGCCTCCAAAACTGTGAGAAATCAATTTCTGCAGTTTATAAGCTACCTTGTCTTTGGTATTTTGTTATAGCAGTCTGAATGGACTAAGACAGTTACTTTCCTCTCTCCAACCAAACTCAGTTAGTTCATCTGTGGCAGTAATGGTTAAGAGTGTGGGTTCTTGTTTTCTTGAAGTTCCTTGCCACTTATCTGTGCAGTCATAGATAAGTTTAGCCAACCTCTTTGAACCTAATTTCCACATATATGAAGTGGAACTAACAATAACACCTATCTTATAGGGTTATTATGAGGATTAAATAAGATAAAGTATGTAGAGGATAACACAGCACTTAGCATCTTTTCTTTCTTTGTCCCCTCTTTTGGGTTGGAACATATCCCCTAGATAGCTGTTGTTAGGGTCAGTGGATTGATTGGCCAAGACTCTAGGAATTATTGTGTCTGGCAGTGAAATATATCCTGTTCCTTGAGATTTATGTATATGCATTTTAATTTGTTATAAAAAATATTAAGCCCTTGAACACTTGGCCATTTATTCCACAGAAATAGAAAATTATTTTCATTCAGAAACTTGTCCGTGAATGTTCTTTATTTGTAATAGTCCCAAACTGGAAAATACCCACATGTCCTTCAGTGAATAAGTGGTTAGACATATTTTGGTGCATCCATACAATTGGAATACTGCTCATCAATAAAAAGAAACACAGTATTAATATATGTAAAACTTGGATGAATATTAAGCAAATTATGTTGAATGAATAGAACCAATCTCAAGTGTTATACCATGAATAATTCTCATTTCCAAAACTATTTTTTCAAAATAACATTGTGGGGGTTGAGAACAGATTGGATTACTGTTTGCCAAGAGTTAAGGATAGCTAGATGGAGAAGGGTGAGTGTGACTATAATGGAATAGCATGAGGGCATCTTCTGTTTTATCTTGATTGTGGTGGTAGTTATACAAAGCTATACATGTGATAGAATTACATACAGCTACACACACAGTATATAATCATAGAACATGTACATGCTGTACATGAATAGGTACATTTATAACTGGTTCAATCTGGATATGGTCTCGATTGTAGCAATGCCAGTTTCCTAGAGTTGATGTACTATAGTGATTGCAAGATGTTAAATTGACAGAGACTGAGTGAAAGGTTCATGCAAATTTCCTAACAGTGAGAATACTGGACCACAGTACTATGGGATCATACTTATATATGATCTTGATAATGTTTCCATATTGCTTTCTAAAAGTGATACAGCATTACAATCAGTAATGTATAATTATACTAGTTTTACCACCATCTTGTCAGCATAAGGTATTTTGCAAGTTTCATTAGTGTAAAGTTGTGGTTCCATGTCACTTTAAATTTTCACATCTGTAATTACTAGTGAGGGCTTCCCTGTTGGCTCAGTGATGAAGAACCTGCCTGTGCAGGATATGCGAGTTTGATCCCTGGGTTGGGAAGATCTGGAGATGGAAATGGCAAGACACTCCAGTATTCTTGCCTGGGAAATAACATGGACAGAGGAACCTGGTGGGCTGCAGTCCATGGGGTCGCAAAAGAGTCAACATGGCTTGGCAACTAAATAATAACATTATTAGCGAAATTGAACTGTTCAAGTTTTTATTTCCCCTTGTGTGAGTTATCTGTTCATATTCTTTTTCTACTGTTTCTGTTAAGGTTGTTATGCTTTTCTTATAAATGCCAAGGTGTTATTTATATTTTACAGAAATGTAAAATAGTGAGAATATCTTTGATGTCAATAATTATGATATTCTTCTTATTGAAACACAGAATTGTAAGAAAAACAATCAAGTACCCAGTAGATAAATGGCAATACTGTTCATAAATGTCTCTAGGAAAAGAGGTGATACCATCTCTCTGTCATCTATCTTAACTCTATATATTTTTTCTGCATGGTAATTTTTCGCAAGATAAAACATGGCCCACTGATGAAGGCAATGGCAAACGCCTTCAGTGTTCTTGCCTTAGAACCTCATTAACACTATGAAAAAGCAAAACGATATGACACTGAAAGATGAACTCCCCAGGTCAGTAAGTGCCCAGGATGCTTTTGGAGAAGAGTGGAGAAATAACTCCAGAAAGAATGAAGAGATGGAACCAAACTGAAAACAAAGCCCAGTTGTGCATGTGACTGGTGATGGAAGTAAAGTCCAGTGCTGTGACGAACAATACTACATAGGAACCTGGAATGTTAGGTCCATGAATCAAGGTAAATTGAAAGTGGTCAAACAGGAATAGCAAGAGTGAAATTGACATTTTAGGAATCAGTGAACTAAAATGGACTGGAATGGATGAATTTAATTCAGATGATGATTATATCTACTACTGTGGGCAAGAATCCCATGGAAGAAATGGAGTAACCCTCATAGTCAATGAAAGAGTCCAAAATGCAGTACTTGGTTGCAATCTCAAAAATGACACAATGATCTCTGTCTGATTCCAAGGTAAACCATTCAGTATCACAGTAATCCAAGTCTATGCCACAACCAGTAATCCTGAAAAGGCTGAATTTGAATAGTTCTATGAAGACATTCTACAACTAACACCAAGAAAGATGTCCTTTTCATCATATGGGACTGGAATGCTAAAGTAGGAAGTCAAGGGAAACCTGGAATAACAGGCAAATTTGGCCTTGGAGTACAAAATCAAGCAGGGCAAACACTAACAGAGTTTTGCCAAGAGAATGCACTAGTCAGAGCAAACACCCTCTTCCCACAACATGAGAAAAGACTCTACATATGAACATCACCAGATGGGCAAGACTGAAATCAGATAGATTATATTCTTTGCAGCCAAAGATAGAGAAGCTCTATACAGTCAGCAAAAACAAGACCTAGAGCTGCCTGTCAGAGAAGACAATGGCATCCCACTCCAGTACTCTTGCCTGGAAAATGCCATGGACGGAGGAGCCTGTTGGGCTGCTGTCTATGGGGTTGCACAGAGTCAGACATGACTGAAGCAACTTAGCAGCAGCAGCAGCAGAGCTGCTGTGGATCAGATCATGAACTCCTTATTACCAAATTCAGACTTAAACTGAAGAAAGTAGGGAAAACCACCAGACCATTTAGGTATGACCTAAATCAAATCCCTTACAATTATACAGTGGAAGGGACAAATTCAAGGTATTAGATCTGATAGAAAGAGTGCCTGAAGAACTATGGATGGAGGTTCATGACATTGTACAGGAAGCAGTGATCAAGACCATCTGCAAGAAAAAGAAATGCAAAAAGGCAAAGCGATTGTCTAAAGAGGCCTTACAAATAGCTGAGAAAAGAAGAGAAGCTAAAAGCAAAGGAGGAAAGGAAAGATATACTCGTTGAAATGCAAAGTTCTAAAGAATAGCACAAAGAGATAAGAAAACCTTCCTCAGTGATCAATGCAAAGAAATAGAGGAAAACAAAAGAATGGGAAAGACTAGAGATATCTTTAAGGAAATTAGAGATAGCAAGGAACATTTCATACAAACATGGGCACAAAAAAGAAATGAATTGGTATTGATCTAACAGAAGCAGAAGATATTAAGAAAAGGTGGCAAGAATACACAGAAGAACTATACAAAAAAGATCTTAATGACCCAGATAACCACGATGGTGTAATCACTCACCTAGAGCCAGACATCCTGGAATGTGAAATCAAGTGGGCCTTAGGAAGCATCACTATAAACAATGCTAGTGGAGATGATGGAATTCCAGTTGAGCTATTTCAAGCCCTAAAAGATGATACTGTGAAAGTGCTGCACTCAATATGACAGCAAACTTGGAAAACTCAGCAATGGCCACAGAACTAGAAAACATCAGTTTTCATTCCAGTTCCAAAGAAAGGAAATGCCAAAGACTGTTCAAATTGCCACACAGTTGCACTCATCTCACGCACTTGCAAAGTAATCTCAAAATTCTACAAGCGAGGCTTCAACAGTACATGAACCCTGAACTTCCAGATGTTCAAGCTGGTTTTAGAAAAGGCAGAGGAACCAGAGATCACATTGCCAACATCGATAAAGCAAGAGAGTTCCAGAAAAACACCTACTTCTGCTTTATTGACTATGCCAAAGCATTTGACTGTGTGGGTCACAGCAAACTGTGGAAAATTCTTCAAGAGATGGGAATACCAGACCACCTTACCTGCCTCCTGAAAGATCTGTATGTAGGTCAAGAAGCAACAGTTAGAACCGAACATGGAACAACAGACTGGTTCCAAATTGGCAAGGAGTACCTCAAGGATGTATATTGTCACTCTGCTTAATTATCTTATATGCAGAGTACATAATGTAAAATCCTGGGCTGGATGAAGCATAAGCTGGCATCAAGATTGCTGGGAGAAACATCAATAACCTCAGATAAGCAAGTGACATCACCCTTATGGCAGAAAGCAAAGAAGAACTAAAGAGTCTTTTGATGAAAATGAAAGAGGAGAGTGAAAAAGTAGACTTCAAAGTCAACATTCAAAATACTAAGATGATGGCATCTGGTCCCGTCACTTCATGGCAAAGAAATGGGGAAACAATGGAAACAGTGACAAACTTTACAGTTTTTGGTTCCAAAATCACTGCACATGGTGAATGCAACCATGAAGTTAAAAGACACTTTCTCCTTGGAAGAAAAGTGATAACCAACCTTGACAGCATATTAAAAGCAGAGACATTAATTTGCCAACAAAGGTCCATCTAGTCAAAGCTATGGTTTCTTCCATTAGCCATTTTTGAATGTGAGAGTTGGACTATAAAGAAAGCTGTGCATCAAAGAATTGATGCTTTTGAACTGTGGTGTTGGAGAAGACTCTTGAGAGTCCCTTGGACTGCAAGGAGATCCAACCAGTCCCTCCTAAAGGAGATTAGTCCCAAATATCCATTGGAAGGACTGATGATGAAGCTGAAGCTCCAATACTTTGGCTACCTGATGCGAAGAACTGACTCATTTAGAAGATCCTGATGCTGGAAAAGATTGAAACGAGGAGGAGAAGGGGGTGACAGAGGATGAGATGGTTGGATGGCATCACTGATTTGATGGACATGAGTATGAGGAAGATCTTGGAGCTTGTGATGGACAGGGAGGCCTAGCAGCTGCAGTCCATGGGATCACATAGGGTCAGACATGACTGAGCAACTGAACTGAAATGAATTTTTCACATTGTTCCAATTTTGGCATTGTGGGTGAAACAGCTGATCTATGATAGTCTGAATAGAGTGACAGTCACATAGAAAACCCATGCCTATATACCTTGGACTCAGTGTAGGTCCACTGGTGTGCACGGGTGCTGGGAACTGGAGCATGGGGATTGGAGAACAACTCCAGGGTGAGGACCACTGTTGAGTGTGGGGATTTGGCTTGAAGGAAAGGGAGGAAGAAATCTGCAACAGGAGATAATCTCCCTTTGGATACAAACTGGGCAGTCATGGAAGCAGAGCACTACTGTTGAGTCACATGGAACAAATGGAGCCACCTATGCAGCCTCTTTCTCCCTACACTGAAGCACTGGCAGCTGCACAGTAGAGAAGGACTATTCAGGGCAGCCATTTGAGCACCTGCTTCGAGGCTAGAAGAGGCTCCTAATAGCACCATATGCCTTGCTCCTGTGGCCAGTGGCTTCCTTGCATAACTGGCACAACCAGGGTCATCACAATCCAAGCAGCCATGCCACCTCCATACCCTATCCTCTCTGGGGCAAACCCAAATCCTTTAGAGCAGCCTCAGGAGCAACTCCTATGAATGACCCCAATTCAGAGACAGGGATAAAGCCACAATTGAGGTCCAGGGTCAAAGTGACTAATGAAGCATATAAAAAACCATCCATGGAATGTAAAAGGACAATTAGTGTTCCTACAAAAGAAACTGCTCTAGCTCTGGCAGACATGGAGATTGGAGAGAAGCACAGGCAGGAGTAGAATCAGATTAGGGTCTGAACTGTCCCCACAGGGTCCACTGCAGGTACAGAGACCAGCCCTCCACAGCATTGGAAGGCCTTGTAGGGAGGTGGAGGTGGGTTGTGGTTCATAGCAGAGGCAAGGGCGGTGACAGCTGAGATCCTAGGAAAATATTTATTATTTTTTATATTTTGGTTCATTATCTCGTGTGTTTTGCCTTTTTTTCCCCCTTTTAATCTCTTCTTTCTCTTGTTGCAGTTGTTATTATTATCTCTATTAAGGCTTTTGGGATTTTGTAAATCATACTTTTTGTTTCTTCTATATATTTTTACTACATTGGCTTTCCGCTGTTCTGTGTCTTTTTTAAAACATATGTAGATCTCTTGTTTCTATACCTCTGCTTCAGCTTTGCTTTTCTGTTTTTTTTTTTTTCTTTTTTGACCATTTTTGGCTGTTTCCCTTGTTTTCTTGGCTTTATTCCTGTGTTGGTGCTCTGCTTCAGTTTTGCTTTCTGTTTTGTGTTTCAGTTAGTTTTGTTTTTAATTGGTTGATGTCATTTTTTATTTCTTTTGTTGATTGAATTGCTCTCTTGTGGTTTATTTTGTCTCTTTGTTTCTTGTGTATGTATGTTTCTTATTGTTTCTGTTTCAGTGATACTGCTTTTACCATTTGTGTTTTATGCTTTTTATTGCTTGCTTTTTAAAAATCACTTTTATTATCATGACAAATGGCTTGTGGCATCCCAACCAGAAGTTGGCCCTGAACCTGTTGGATGGAGAGCTGAGTCCAGGATGTTAGATCATCAGAAAAGTTCTGACCCCAGGGTGTATTAATTGATGAGAAATCCCATGAATGCCTCCATCTGAATGCAAGATCAGCACCACCCAACTGCCTGTAGCACCAAGCACTAGATGCCACACCCAAATGACAAGCAAGACTGGAACACAAACCCAGTCATCAGCATACAGATTGCCCATAGTTACTACAAAACACATCACCTCACACAGTCCTACCCATCAGAGGAAAAAGCTCATCTCCATGCATCAGAAGGGAGGCACAAGCCCCTCGCAACATAAAGCCTGTGCAAGCCACTGGACAAACCTAACCCACCAGGGGCAGAGAACAGAAGCAAGAAGAACTGTGATACTAATCCAAGTGTATGCCCCAACCAGAAATACCGAAGAAGCTGAAGTTGAACGGTTCTATGACGACCTACAAGACCTTTTAGAACACCCAAAAAAGATGTCCTTTTCATTATAGGGGACTGGAATGCAAAAGTAGGAAGTCAAGAAACACCTGGAATAACAGGCAAATTTGGCCTTGGAATGCGGAATGAAGCAGGTCAAAGACTAATAGAGTTTTGCCAAGAAAATGCACTGGTCATAGCAAATACTCTCTTCCAACAACACAAGAGAAGACTCTACACATGAACATCACCAGATGATAAACACTGAAATCAGATTGATTGTATTCTTTGCAGCCAAAGATGGAGAAGCTCTATACAGTCAGCAAAAACAAGACTAGGAGATGACTATGGCTCAGATCATGAACTCCTTATTACCAAATTCAGAATTAAATTGAAGAAAGTAGGGAAAACTGCTAGACCATTCAGATATGACCTAAATCAAATTCCTTATGATTATACAGTGGAAGTGAGAAATAGATTTAAGGGCCTAGATCTGATAGATAGAGTGCCCAATGAACTATGGAATGAGCTTCATGACATTGTACAGGAGGCAGGGATCAAGACTATCCCCATGGAAAAGAAATGCAAAAAAGCAAAATGGCTGTCTGAGGAGGCCTTGCAAATAGCTGTGAAAAGAAGAGAAGTGAAAAGCAAAGGAGAAAAGGAAAGATATAAGCATCTGAATGCAGAGTTCCAAAGAATAGTAAGGAGAGATAAGAAAGCCTTCTTCAGTGATCAATGCAAAGAAATAGAGGAGAAGAACAGAATGGGAAAGACTAGAGATGTCTTCAAGAAAATTAAAGATATCAAGGGAACATTTCATGCAAAGATAGGCTCGATAAAGGGCAGAAATGGTATGGACCTAACAGAAGCAGAAGATATTAAGAAGAGGTGGCAAGAATACACAGAATAATTGTACAAAAAAGATCTTCAACCCAGATAATCACGATGGTGTGATCACTCATCTAGAGCCAGACATCCTATAATGTAAAGTCAAGTGGGCCTTAGGAAGCATCACTAGGAACAAAGCTAGTGGAGGTGATGGAATTCCAATTGAGCTATTTTAAATCCTGAAAGATGATGGTGTGAAAGCTCTGCACTCAATCTGCCAACAAATATGGAAAACTCAGCAGTGGCCACAGGACTGGAAAAGGTCAGTTTTCATTCCAATCCCAAAGAAAAGCAATGCCAAAGAATGCTGAAAGTACCATACAATTGCACTCATCTCACATGCTAGTAAAGTAATGCTCAAAATTCTCCAAGCCAGGCTTCAGCAATACATGAACCATGAACTTCCAGATGTTCAAGCTGGTTTTAGAAAAGGCAGAGGAACCAGAGATCAGATTGCCAACATCCGCTGGATCATCGAAAAAGCAAGAGAGTTCCAGAAAAATATCTATTTCTGCTTTATTGACTATGCCAGAGCCTTTGACTGTGTGGATCACAAGAAACTGTGGAAAATTCTGAAAGAGATGGGAATACCAGACCACCTAACCTGCCTCTTGAGAAATCTGTATGCAAGTCAGGAAGCAGCAGTTAGAACTAGACATGAAACAACAGACTAGTTCTAAATAGGAAAAGGAGTACATCAAGGCTGTATATTGTCACCCTGCTTATTGAACTTATATGCAGAGTACATCATGAGAAACGCTGGACTAGAAGAAAATAGCTGGAATCAAGATTGCTGGGAGAAATATCAATAACCTCAGATATGCAGATGACACCACCCTTATGGAAGAAAGTGAAGAAGAACTAAAAAGCCTCTTGATGAAAGTGAAAGAGGAAAGCGAAAAAGTTGGCTTAAAGCTCAACATTCAGAAAACGAAGATCATGGCATCTGGTCCAATCACTTCATGGGAAATAGATGGGGAAACAGTGGAAATAGTGTCAGGCTCCAAAATCACTGCAGATGGTGATCACAGCCATGAAATTAAAAGACACACCTTGGAAGAAAAGTTATGCCCAACCCAGATAGCATATTCAAAAGCAGAGACATTACTTTGCCGACTAAGGTCCGTCTAGTCAAGGCTATGGTTTTTCCTGTAGTCATGTATGGATGTGAGAGTTGGACTGTGAAGAAGGCTGAGTGCTGAAGAATTGATGCTTTTGAACTGTGGTGTTGGAGAAGACTCTTGAGAGTCCCTTGGACTGCAAGGAGATCCAACCAGTCCATTCTGAAGGAGAGCGGCCCTGGGATTTCTTTGAAAGGAATGATGCTAAAGCTGAAACTCAAGTACTTTGGCCACCTCATGTGAAGAGTTGACTCATTGGAAAAGACTGATGCTGGGAGGGATTGGGGGCAGGAGGAGAAGGGGACAACAGAGGATGAGATGGCTGGATGGCATCAGTGACTCAACGGACGTGAGTCTGAGTGAACTCTGGGATTTGGTGATGGACAGGGAGGCCTCGTGTGCTACAGTTCTTGGGGTCACAAAGAGTCAGACACAACTGAGCAACTGGACTGAACTGGGGATAGGAGATCCCAAATATAATAACTCAGACAAAATGAAAAGACAGAAATATTGTGAGGATGAAGGAACAAGATAAAGACCCACAAGACCAAATAAATGAAGAGGAAATAGGCAAGTTACCTGGAAAAGAATTCAGAGTAGTGATAGTAAATATATCTAAAACCTTGCAAATAGAACGGAGGAAATGCAAGAATCAATTAACACATTTAACAATGACCTAGAAGAAATAAAGAATAAGGTAACAGAGATGAACAACACAGTTACTGAAATTAGAAATACTCTAGAAGCAATCAATAGCAGAATAACTGAGGTAGAAAAACTGATAAGTGAGCTAGATGGTAGAATTGTGAAAATAACTGCTGAAGAGCAGAATATAGAAAAAATGAATGAAAAGAATTGAGGACAGTCTCAGACTTTTGGGACAGTATTAAATGCACCAACATTAAAATTATAGACATCTCAGAAGAAGAGAAAGAGAAAGGATCTGGAAAATCTTTCAGGAGATTATAGATGAAAACTTCCCTAACATGGGAAAGGGAATAGTCAATCAAATTTGGGAAGCACAGAGTCTGATATAGGATAAACCCAAGGAGAAACACATCCAGGGACATATTGATGAAACTAACAAAATTTAAATACAATTGAAAAATATTAAAAGCAGTAAGGGAAATGCAGCAAATTACATACAAGTGAATCCCCATAAGGTTAACAGCTGATTTTTCAGCAAAAACTCTGCAG